>JADBJO010016419.1:25000-40576 GCA_016801955.1 Conus betulinus | reverse complement strand
GGGCAGATAACCACGCTGAAACTGAAAGCCTACCTACACGTTTGTCAGTCTGTGACGCCTGATGCACCCCGAGATCTTCTTTACGGTGTTAAGCTATCATTCGGTACAAGCTGAGCCCCCCCCCAACCCTCCTGTGAGATATAAATTACAATGCTTGCTATGTCCGTATCTGATACCGCTGAAGCACTGATGGTCTGTCTACATTACACGGTTACATCACTGTGTCATACAACAGGATAACAATTTTATTTGTCCAAAAGATGGAAAATTCATTTTCGACACACAACCACCAGGACAATACACAACACACACAAAAAAAGGCGTAAACTTTCTGTGTAAGAATCAATAGTAAATCAATCCCATCAGTAAAAATGTCTTCATGCAAGCACAAACACTCTTCCCACCCACACACACCATCCACAAAACACATCCACACACACACAAACACACACCACACTCACTCATACACACACATCCCAGAGGCCTACATGACACTGCGATGGTGCTACATGGGCACTGCCTTCAGCTATGGTAGCTCCCCATGTCCCAGTCTTCATTCTTTGAAAATCAATACATCCACCACAGACAAAGTGAGGCTGCTGATGTGACGAAACGATCCAACCTGGTCGCACACACATTCCTCCACACCATGAAACGCTTTCAGGACCAGGACTTGAGTTCATGTCCAGCTGAATGCAACATCACTGCCTGACCACTCGCAGAAGCAGACAGTGACACTATAGACAGACACGAGACCTTAGGCAATCCCAACCAGCCTGAAAAATCCCAGAGGGTCCAGGAGATGGTGTCGAACCCCCCATGTGGGCTCCAGGGCCAATGGTCTTGAGGGCGTAAGTCCCTGAAGCTGTGTTCTGTTTTGTTTTCAGACTTTTAAACCTAGTGTTAGGTTGGTTACATACTCAGGCCATCATTATGCATCTCAACAATTCTTGATGCCTGGGTCTTGTCAATGTTCTTGCCCAGTTGTTCTGTTCTTAACCTTTAAAAAACATGTTTAGCCAACAGATTTTTTACCACTCAAAGTTTGAGAACTGAAACTTGATGGCCAGAACTTTTACACTTCTTTGAACTTTTTACCAAGTTGAAAGTGGAGGGTTACAACATTATTCTGGCTTGGGTTCCTGGTCATGTTGGCATCGAGGGAATGAAATGGTTGATCGTTTGGCCAAGAATGCCACAAGAGAGAAAATGTCCAACATATATATCCCCTGCTCAGATCTGAAACCCAAAATTAACGATTATGTCAGAGACCTCTGGCAGGAGGATGGAATACACAGACGGATAACAAACTCTTTCAGATCCGTCCAAACCTAAAGGAGTTCCTCTCATCTACGTCTGGTGGTCGTAAAGAAGAAACAGTTCTGTGCCGGCTGCACACCGGCCATTCGTATTTTACCCATTCCTACCTTTTAAAGAGTGAAGAAGCTCCGTGGTGCATTCCATGTCATGTGCCACTCACAATGAAACATATTCTTTTAGAGTGTTGGGATTTGCACGATGTGAGACACAAACATTTACAGCAGAAGACGATGTCTTTTAAAGAATTGTGTGAATGAATGACTGTGAGTTGATTTTAACCTGGTGACAGTCCTGATATGGCCCTTTTGCGGTCGGCTGGGCTATAAGCAAACATTATCTTATCTTATAGCTATTTCTAGTTAAGTAGGAATCCTAAAAATTTTTGTTTCCAAAATCGTCAGGAGATTCAGTCAGAAACGAATACAGTGCAAATGTCAAATGTGCACTGACTGTGCAATGTACATGTTTGTCCTCTCTTTTTCTTTCACTCAGACAGGCTGAAAAAAAAAATCAAAACGGATATGCACACAAATTACATGTGCATACATTTATTCACATTTGCATGTACACACATGTAACATATGCAAATAAACTCTTAAAATCAAAACAAAGATCGTTTACATTATGCAATGCCAGATACCTACAGACAAGTAAAAATTATGTATATCATGTATCTGTGGATGCACAAAGTTATGTAATAACAAAAACCTTGAAGAGAAAGAGTATATAACACAAAGTAATGCTATATATTTAGAAGAAACAATGTGCATCATCACAAATTACCAAACACCTGTAGATGACAACGTGACATTAAGTGATGCTATATATCTGTGTAATATCACATGTAGTATCATGCAATGCCAATACCTATAGGAGAGGATTTCTTTCACACTATAGATATATGCATAGGATCATGTGTAGTATCACATTATGCTACATACCTACAGGACAGGATTTCCTTCACACTATATATCTATACAGGATCATGTGTAGTATCATACTATGCCAGATACCTATACGGCTATAGGAGATGACTTCCTTTCATGCTAAATGTCTGTATAGAGATGACTTTCTTCATGCTAAATGTCTGTATAGATGACCTCCTTGACGCTAAATGTCTGTATAGAGATGACTACCTTGACGCTAAATGTCTGTATAGAGATGACTTCCTTCACGCTAAAGTCTGTATAGAAAACCTCCTTGATGCTAAATGTCTGTATAGAGATGACTACCTTGACGCTAAATGTCTGTATAAGAGGTGACTTCGTTCACACCAAATTCTGTATAGAGATGACTTTGTTCACGCTAAATGTCTGTATAGAGATGACTTTGTTCACGCTAAATGTCTGTATACAGATGACTTCGTTCATGCTAAAATGTCTGTATAGAGATGACTTCCTTCACTTTAAATGTCTGTGTAGAGATGACTTCCTTCACGCTATCTGTATTGAGATGACTTCCTTGAAGCTAAATGCCTGTATAGAGATGACTTCCTTCACTCTAGAAGAAAAAAAAACACCCGGAGGTGCTGGGGAGGACCCAGAGAAGCACTGTCCCCACCTGCCTTTTCAGCAGTCCTGCACCACCTTGGAGGCCTGCAAATGTGTTGACGATGGGTACAGGCATGCGCAGGACACTCCATTAAGATATCAAGGGACATACCTGCTCCTGAACAGAGGTATATCAGACAAACAGGATGCAACTTGTAACAGCCTTAAAGTAGCATCCCCATGGGTGTACCAGCCCCTATTTCATGACTGCTGAGCCCACCGGCAAAAAACACCACACTCCAGCTGTCGAGCACACTCCACAGACCCAACCACCCCTGCCCACGGACAGATGAAGACAGTGCCACTCCAGACACAGCCAAGCTTTCGCCATACGGTCTTATGTGCCCTCAAGAGAGAGATGACTTCCTTCACTCTAAATGTCTGTATGGAGATGATTTCTTTCACACTAAATGTCTATATAGAGATGACTTCCTTCATGCTAAATGTCTGTATAGAGTTGACTTCCTTCAAGCTAAATGTTTGTGTAGATATGATTTCTTTCACTATAAATGTCTGTGTAGAGATGACTTCCTTCATGTTAAATGTCTGTGTAGAGATGACTTCCTCCATGCTAAATGTCTGTATAGAGATGACTTTCTTCATGCTAAATGTCCGTATAGAGATGACTTCCTTCATGCTAAATGTCTGTATAGAGATGACTTCCTTCACGTCAAATGTCCGTATAGAGATGACTTCCTTCACGCTAAATGTCTGTACAGGATCTCATGGGTAGCATAACGCTATGCCATATACCTATAGGAGATGATTTTCTTCACACTATATATCTGTATAGGATCATGTGTAGTATCTGTATAGGATCATGTGTAGTATCTGTATAGGATCATGGTAGCATAACACTATGCTACATACCTGTAGGAGATGATTTCCTTCAGGGGGTTGGTCAGCAGTTTGCCACCAACGTTCAGTCTGTGAAAACACAGTAACACACACACAAACCTTGTTCATTCTGTTCACAACAACCATAAACTTGGTGACAAAATTAATCAATCAAAAATCCCTCAACAGAAAGAATTCTTTTCCTAAAAAAAGTTTCAAACTAACATTTTTTTTCCTTACCTTGTAAGATTTTCCATCAATATTTTGCATAAATTTAAACAAAACAAAAAATACAGGAAAGGATCTGGCACTGTTTTCTGAGGTCGAACCTTCTGCTGGCTGATCATTCAAAGAAACACAAGGATGGCAAAAATGGTGAGGGTGGGGATGGCGTTGTGGTAGGTAGGAGGAAGGGTTGGCAAGTTGTCTAGGATGGTACTAAAAACACACACACAAGGCGACGAAGTCACAGCTACTACCTAACGACGCAAAACCCCACAGGTCAGCAAAAAGTTGACATTCATGCCTTCCATTTTCACATCTCATGTTGCATTCCTGGGGTATTACTGACCACAAAGACAGAACTGATATCAGAAAAAGAAATATTTGCAAGGGGTAAAAATTTCCGCTTATTCTTATCCAATGCCATTGAAAAACGGTCGTTTCATTTCTGTTGAAAAAAAAATTCTGAATCACATTCCTTTTCATCTCCGCTCTTCTTTTTCCCCCGTAGATATGAAAAAACAAGAGAGAGGAAAAAAAAAAAGAGCACTGACATCCTTCCTCCCCATCTAACTTTCCCACCCTACACTAAACTGCCGATGTAAGCACATGCTAAGATTTGATTTCTAGAATGCTAACGAAAGTAAATTCATTCGCCATTTGTCGATACAAAATGCATTTATCAAACAGAAAAAAAAAACACGTGCAAATGATGTTTTGCATTGATTGAAAAAATGGCACACACACACAATACTAATAAACGCTGAAATACAAGCAAGATGTCAAAAACAGTCCTATATACAATAAACACCTTTGTATGTAACGACACAATCACAGAGTATGATGACATCTCTTTTATAATTTATCACAGATGATAAAACATTTTGCCCCTTCTGTAATTAAATTGCTGAGAACTGGCCCTTAAACTGTCAGGGAGTGGGTCACATGACATACCCGATTCCTGAGCAGAGCTGAACATGACAAAAACACATGCACACCAGAAGACTCCATTCTCTCTCTCTCTCACACACACACACACACACTCCGAGAACCACACACACATATACATTACAGAGCATAAAAGCACAAACACACGAGACAGACAGTGTGAAACACACATGCAGACCTGCCTGACCAAAAATTGTCTATGGTGTAATTTCTCACACAAACATGTGTATTTTGGAAAAAAGAAACACAGATGTATTTCATTTTCACTGTATTAACAGTTTCAATAAATACTTAAATCCAATATCTTATCAATTTTGTCACATTTTGCCTTTTCACAAGCGAATCTGGTTGAGACTTGTTGAGTAAAAATAGCGCCCAGTACAAATGACAGAATGGAGATGCATGAGCAGTTTCTTAAACAACATCCGGTGGTATGTGTCCACAGATTTCAGAATTCAAGCAATGTCCAATGTCCTGTACAAAACGAAACTTTGCTAGCATTTTTGCTTGGCGTACTTTTCATTTGAGAGGGGTATTGATGCATTCTGTGTAAAATGGTGTACAAAAGCGTATGGGTAAGCAAGTCTGCACACACACACACACACACCACACACACACACACACCCACAGAGGTAGCCAAAGAACTACACAGACCACAAAGAATGGTCAAGACTGACCTGAGGTCAGAGACTAAAAGACATGTAACAAAATGAGCCAACCTGCAGACAGCGTGGCGCAGTTTCTGCCCTTGCAGTAGGGGACAATGTGAGTGAAGGAATAGCCCGAGTCGATGAGCAGGGTGCAGAGGCAGAGGGGACTCTCCATGTAGCGGGTACTTGTAGCGATACTGGCTCAGCTCAGGTGCTGTGAACAGCAGAGGTCAGAGGTCACAACACTGTCGCTAAGATGACGACATCACAACAACGAAATGTTAAGCAGTGAAAGGACAAACTGTAATGTTGGATGGGATCTGAACCCTGAACAACAGACTGTGAAAGCTGTACTACGACTGAGTATGCTACTCACAACTTTTCTGAAATGCATTTTCCCAGATCAACAAGGGGCTGAACAGCCAGTGGCCAAATTCCATCGTCGTAGACATTATGCATGCCCCAAATCAAACAATGCATGTTTGAGATCCTGTAGGAGGTAAGTTGTCAGTCAGCTGATACCACTCGAAGTGCCTGGACTTTCAGTGCAAAGTTATGTTGTTGTTGTGCGAGATCTTCAGGAAAGTGCAGGCGGTCTCCCAAAGCAAGAAGTCACTAAGCGAAGTGGCTAATGTGACACACTGTGTGCGCTGGTGTATGCATGCCTGCATGTGTGCGTGTGCATGCACATGGGCGGTAGGAGCGTGCAAGTTCACTCTGTGTGTGTGTGTTTGTGTGTGTGCATGCGTGCATGAGTGTGTGTGTGCGCGCACGCGCATGCATGCATTCATGTATGTTTGTGTGTGTTAACTGATGCCTTACACCACCTCCCCCTCCCCACTTTCCGCCTACCCTTCCCCTGTACCTTCCATCTACTAACCAGATCATTATAGACAGATTCCTATTCCCGTTGTTTTTCACCACCCTGGGTTGGCTGACTCATTTACTTGTGTTTTTGTTTTGTCTTGTAGTCTGTTAGTCTATGTCGTTTTGCAGAATCACTTACAGTTCCTTTTGAAAAGTTGTTTCAGTTTCCGCCTTCAGTCACCTCACTTTGAAACTCACCGTGGCTGGAATTGCTCAGCTGGCAGAGCGTCGCATTCATAATCCAAGGGTTGCGGGTTCGAATCTCTGCCGGGCCGTTTCAGTACAGGGGGATTTTTCCTCGGAGTTAACATTAGTTCGACTCCATTTCCCATACAGTCTTCCGAATGAGACTATAAACCGAGGTTCCGTGTGTGAACACACGCATGACATCTTGCACACACGTAAAAAACCCATCACCTACTTTCGGAAGAGAAGGCCAGTTTGGCCGTTGGTATGGATGACACGTTACACATAGCATGCACCTTCCCTGAAGATGAAGTATGGCAGGATATAAAAAACGGTCATACACACAAAAACTCCACTCCCTTTGTGAGTAGATGGGATTAATACCTACCGTCTATACAGGGAGTGTCTGCAGAAGTATCAGCCTGCATATGCATCAGAGAAGAAGTTTGTTCAATGTCTACTCATTCATACATTTTTTGTATTGTTTGTTTAATGTCTACTCATTCATACATTCATTTTAGTCTGTTGTCTGTTAGCTATTTGGTTGGTTGGGTGGTTGATTAGTTAGCTGTCAGTAGGTTGTTTGTGGGTTCTTATGATGGTTTGATTAGTCGGCAAGTTCCATCATTACCTTTTTTATGCTCAGCTTGCCTTATTTTGTGATATTTTGTTCTGTTGAAAATTCTAGCACATGTACTTTTACTACCTTGAAATCTATAAATGTAACGTTATTCTATGATGTCATTATTTGTACTTAAAAGGTTTACTGAATGTGAATGGCAATTTGCGATGTTGTGAGTTGTTCATTTCTTATTCACGCATTACCTGTTTCTGTATATAATATCTGCTTACTTTATATATTCTTTTCAATTTAACCGCAGATAATGTCTCAAGTGTCTATCCCTGATGTTGCAGTCATAGTCTTGATCAAGAGTGAGAAGTTTCACATTCTGAGTTTATGATTTTATAGCCTTTGAATAGCATTACAAAAACAAAAAACATCACACACAAAAACAAAACAATGCACAACAAAATTCAAATGATGTGAAAGAATGCACAATACAGTGCACACAATACTAAAAGCACAATACTTATATTGCCATACAACACAGCCACAAAACAGTAAAGAATAGTAATATACAGTACAACAGACGTAATAACATAACACAGTACAATACAATACAATATAGGACAATACGGTACAAAAAAGATTTCTTTGTCCATACATAGACTGATAACAAACCCCTACAACTTTCAGTTCATGGATGATATGATGAACACAGCATCTTAAGATCACAGTGAAAACACTTTCTCTGAACAACACTTCTGTTGTATCAGACAATGATACATACTACCATTATGTTTACCGTTACACTTTACATGTGGGTTTGAACCGAGACCCACAATACAATGCTTCTGTACGAACGCGTATGCTTGAACAGAATGCTCACCGTTACACCTGTAGATGGATTTGAACTGGTATTCCTCAAAAACAAAACTTCAGTTGCATCAGACAATGATACATATTACCATTATCTTTTACCGTTACATTTTACATGTGGGTTTGAACCGACAGTGCTCACCGTTACACCTGTAGATGGATTTGAACTGGTATTCCTCAAACAACACTTCCGTCATGGCCTCCTGAATGGACTGGAAGTTGAAGAAGGGCTCCGTCACAATGAGAGTGGTCTCCCCAAACTCCACCTGAACCCAGTAAAGGTATACAGTGACGTCTGACTGGGGGGAAGCTGATCCGTGATCTCGATGAGGTATAAAAATAAACGGGGAAGAAATGAATATGGAGCAGAAAGAGAAAATCTGACAAGTGTTTTCTTTCTCCTGCATGAACAAACTGATGAATTGTATTTTTTTGGTTACTATGTAAAAATCAAGTTTCAGTGACTTGGTCAGTCTCTCTCTCTCTCTCTCTCCTCCTCTCTCTCTCTCAAATTTCCCTCTCCCTGTGTGTGAACAAAATAGAGAGTGATAATAATGTTTTTTTATTTCTGGACCAGGCATGATCCTTCACTCCTTCCCTAAACAGACATAGGTCACCAGGACCCAGTGAAAGGCAGACCATTTGAACCAAAATAAAATGATTCACTTGGACTTGATGTGTTCTGCTTGGCACAGTGAGAATATCACACACACACACACACCACACACACACACACATACACATGCACACACACAATCACACAGACACACACACTCACCTACAACATACACACACACACATATGTGGTGATATATATGATAGCAACTTACACGGCAGCAGTCTTTGCCAACATGTGATCCCATACTTGTCTCTCTCTATGTCCCAGTTGACCAAATAGCCCTGTAAACAAACCTGTACAGATTAACATATGTGTGTGTGCGTGCATCTGCGTGTGCATGTGTGTGGGTCAAGTCAAGTCAAGAACACTTTATTATCTCCTAAGAGAAATTAAGAGTGGCCATAAAGAGATATCTATGGATCTGTATCTAACAAATCCCAAATCACACCCACCCATCCATCCACTCACATGCACAGAATAATATACAAACACACACATTTATACAAACAAGCTATCTGAAGCGGATCTTATTGCAAGTTCAGTTTGATTGAGGAGTTTCATGGAATTGGGAACGAAACTGTTTTTAGTTCTATCTTGAATTTTGGAATTTGGAATCTTTGTCCAGAGGGCAGAAACATTGTAGCGTTTTGAAAGAACATGAGAACTGTTGGCAGCAATATTCACAGCATTTGTGTGACACGATATTCAAACAATTTATCTAGCTGATCATGTCTTTTGCCGGTAATCTATCAACACGTATTCACCACTCTGTGTTTAAAATGTTTTATTTTTTCACGCAAAGATTTCCAAACCAGCATTAAAAGCCAAAGGACAGCACTGATTCTAAAAAACACAATGATAAAACATATTTAAGATGTCCTTTTAACAGCAAGAGGCCAAACTTTCTGAAGACAGTATATTCTAGATTGGCATTTTTTTGTAGATAAATGGGAGTATTTGCATTAACATTCAGCTTATCATCTAAAATAGTACCCAGATAGTTCTGTTCACTTATATGTTCCACTTTCGTGTGTGTGTGTGTGTGTGCGTGTGCGTGTGTGCGTGTGTGAGTGTGTGTGTGTGTGTGCACGCGCGCGTGCGAATGTGTGTATGTGGCGCGGGTTTGTGTTTTTATACGTGTGCTGACATAAGTGCACAAGTATATATGTGTGTGAGTGTGGGTGTATGTTACTGATGTTGAGTGCAACAATAGATGTTATGTTTCTTGGATGCATGCACATGTACTGTGTTGTATTGTTAATGGCCTCTGTGTGTGCATGTGTTTGTGTGTGTGTGTGCATGCGAGTGTTTATGGGTGTAAGTGTGAGCGTGTAAGTGTGTGAGTGTGTTTGCATACATGTGTGCATGGGTGTGTGAGTGCATGTGTATTTGGATGCGTGCGTGCATGTGTGTGTTGTGTGTGGTGTGTGTGTGTGTGTGTGTGTGTGTGTGTGTGAAGGGCAAGACACCTTCTGAAAGGGCAGCAGGTAGAAGAGACTGGAGAGATCTTTGCACTCCTCAATCTGATCGCCACACAAAAATCCTCGTCCGCACATTTTTCGCCTTCATCACACAGTTGGGAATGATCCTGCACACAAGAGAATAAATTCCTTGCACTTACAACACTGTAAGCAAACCAGGTGACGGGTTGCAATGTGAATGACAGCCCTTACTTCATTTAGATGAGAATGAGCTGAACAAACATGTAAGTAGCAATCATTTAGATGAGAATGAGGTGAACAAACACGTAAGTAGCTTACCAGGTTCGTAACTGCAACAGCCCTGTCCCTTCTCTAAGTTCTGTAGTGATGAAAAAATTCTGGCAGCCTCCCCCCCCCCCCCCCAAAGTAAATCAACCCCAAAGTCTGTCATTAACACTCTGGTTAGTAAAACACAGGTTGAAAGGAAATCTGGCTCTTGGCCAAGCCCCGATCTTCATTTACTCGATTTATTCTAAAGTAAAATAACAACACACACACACACACACACACACACACACACACACACACACACACCACACATGCGCATGCACACACACACACACACACACCACACACACACCACACACACACGCATGTATACACGTTTGGTTGATTTATCTTAAATCAAACTATCTTGGGGTTACAGGCCCACAAAGTAACTCTTAACATATAAAGTCTTTTCCCTCTTCTACTTGGTACAGCCCATTTTATTCTGTAATAACCCTAATACACTTTCCCTTGCTTCATCTTTTGCCTGCAGGCATGAACATCTTTTGACCTTGAACTGAGGACAAAAAAAAAAAAGTAGACTACCTCTCCTCATTGCAGGCTTAAGTAATAAAATGACCTATTTGAAATTTATCAAGCTGGTTTAAAATCTGTTTTCCAAACAAGACCCTAAATCAACAGCCAGCTTGTAACTCAAAAAGTAAACACTGAAAATTAAATTTCAAACTGTGTATTGGCATCAGCAACTAAGGGAAGAACAACAACTGTCTTCATCTGTTATACTACCATTTTATATGTGTAATTAGCGAAAGAAATCAAGCTATCAGTTCTGATCACTGTTGAGTTTCGACAGAGTCAGCTTATACACAAACAAATTTATAGAGGAATTTAAAGTAAGTCTGCTGGTTAACATGGACAAAACAAAGTACAAGACAAAACATGACACGTTTCAACCTCTTTGGTCTTCTTCAGGCAAGGTAAAAACAACATTCAGGACAATGAAAACGAAGAACAATCAATCACTTATCTTCTCAATTTTGGTGCAAGATGGGCGCTGAATGAAAAGCAACGTACTGTATTTGTCTTGTAATTTGTTTGTCCATGTTAACTGGCGGAGTTACTTTCATTCCTTTTAAAATTTGTTTCAATGTCCACCTGTAGTCACCTCATTTTGAAAACTGATTTTAAACACAAAGTTTTCTTTCTTAATATGGTATTGTTGCACATGGATACCAGACAGCTGTTTCTGCTGGTACTGGTGGTCTTCTTCACACTGGGTCAGTCACTGATATTCGTGGGCAGAACAGTCTGATAAAAAAAAAAAAAAAAAAAAAGGCATAATCACTGTGTGTATCCAGGACTGTCCTGCAGGTTATGTGACTGTCAGTTCTAAAAAAATACAGAATATGTCAAGAAGACCATCTTTCCTCAGAGCTTTTAGTTCTCTGCAGGATGTGTCAACGTCCTCCTCTAAGAAATTGAGAAATTGGGTTTTCATCTGTCTTAATGTCAACTGTCTGCTTACATGATTCCATCATACAACTATTACTAGTATTTGTGAACATACTTTCACGACTCTTGACATATTTCAAACTCTTCAATGGTCTCAGGAAGAGGGGAACATAGGTGTACTACTTGGCAAACATTTCCCTTCAAAATATATGCTGGGCGAATAAAATGACAGAAAATACCTGCATGATTACATTGAATTTCCATTGAAAACTGATCTCTTACAACCCCAAGATGTTTGTGACAGCATGTTAGCATCTGATGAAAGACTGCTGCTCATGTCAATGCCAGTTCTGGCAACACAAACATGTAGTTTCTTTCTACTTTCAATAAAAAAAAAAAAAAAAAAAAAAAAAAAAAAGGAGGGAGAGGGGAGGAGGAGGTGGAGGCTGGAGCTGGAGGTGGTGCGTGTGTGCTTGCACAGAACTCTGTACATTTTAAATTTCAACCCTATACTTCTTTCACCACGGACGCTGCATAACAAATTATTTCCCTTTCTGGTGGATTTTTCTTTCCTTCCATTGATGCCTGTTTATGGTTAATGCAAATGCAAAAGCCTTGTGTTATGTGTTAGTGGAAAAGGTAACACAAAAACATTTCAGGTGTGAAGTATGCTTTAAAACACCTTTTAACTAGTGCAAGAGCAAGAAAGAAAAAAACTTGACAATTAATTTTAAAACCATCATCTATTCAGTCCTTCGAATGAGACTATAAACCGAAGTTCCGTGTGTGAAACGCACGCATAAATCTTGCACACACGTAAAAATCCCATCACCAACTTTCGGAAGAGAAGGCCAGTTTGGCCGTTGGTATGGATGACACGTTACACATAGCATGCACCCTGCGTGAGAGATTGAAAGAATGGAGGAAGTAAGGAAAATGAGTGAACGATATTGAACGATATTAACTGGATGACACGGGAAACGACTGAATGAAGCGCCAGCTGGCAGCTCTTCAGTCGGCACTACCCAGGTAGGCAGCCCGTTGTGTAAACGAGTGTGGATTGTAAAGCGCTTAGAGCTTGGTCTCTAGCTGAGAATAGGCGCTATATAAAGTATTCATTATTATTATTATTATCCATGGCATAACCAATGGGAACAGTTCCCTTGCAGTCAAATACACAGTGCAGGTCATGACTCAAAAGAAACCATCTTTCAAAAAAGGCTAGGATCTTAAAGGTTCTGATATTTCAGAGATTCCAGAAGTTTTAGGTTTCATCCAGCACCAAAACAGACAAGAAAAATTTGCCATCCCATGAAGATTTTTATCCATCTCTGGACCAAAGCTTTCTGCATGACTGTGTGCATGGCAACCAAGTATTATTATTAGCATGGGTACTTCTACAGCGCCTATCTTTGGTTACAGACCAAACTCTTAGCGCTTTATCATACGCAGTCTCGTTTACACAACACACTGCCTACGTGGGTAGAGCCGACTGAAGAGCTGCTAGCTGGCATTTCATTCAGTTGCTTCCCACGTTTTTCCGTCAATATCGTTCACTCAGTTACACAATTCTTTCATTCTTTTGATTTTTCATGCAGAGAGCATGCCACGTGTAACATGTCATCCATACCAACAGCCAAACTGGCCTTCTCTTCCGAAGTACCTCTAAAGCAGTACTTGCCAACTGCAGCAAGCAAATACTGAAATAGACGAACAACGTAAGCATGTGATCGTGAAGTATAAGCAAGAAGTTGCCAAGTTTTGGTGGAAGAATCATGGCATGTTTCTGTTTTCCTTCACTGAATTGCAGACATATCATACGAACCTTTCTTTCTGAGTCAGTGGAATGCAGTGTAAGACTTCATTCAACCTATCGCATTTCATCTTCACCAACTCGTGCCTACACAGTTGTAGTTGTCTTTGAGTATTGAGCTACTGACTTGGGCACATCATTACAACCTTTACTATTCCATCCCATCCTCTCTCTCTGGGCATAACATATCATTCATCAAAAAAGAGGACCCACTGCAGCCTTTGATTTTTCCTCAAGCTGGTCTTTCATCCATTAAATCTTGGAGAATTTTCTGTTAACAGGATCTCTGGATCTTCATATTTAAAATGCTAGTGTAAAAATAAATTATGTAGTATTAATAAAAATGAACCCAATCTATTTCTATCAAATATGAAAATTGATAACTTTATCATTTCAATACCACTTGACAGTCAAGTGGTTTCTTTCTACATATATTCATGATCAATCATTCACAGTGGCACAAGATAGTGAAGATGATAATGATGCAGGACTTAAAAGTTTGCTACTGCAGCATGCACCTTACCAATAAAATATATGAATTTATACCTTAACAAAAAATTACTAATCAATATCATTGTCAGCAATCAAGCGTCATCATCAGTACAGCATTTGCACGCGTGTACATGTGCGCGTGTGCTTGCGCATTGTGAGAATGTGTGTTCTTTTGTGCATACTGTGTGTGTGTTTCAAATGTGTACACGTGTGTGCACATGGTTGAGTGTGTATGTGTGTGTGTACCCATATGTATACACACACGCACACACTTGTGTTTGTGTGTGTTGTGGGGAGCCTAATGAGGAGAGAACTGATGGGAGCATTATACAATTGTAATGCACATTAAGCTACTCTATGATCTGAGCTGAATAAGTACTTACATTATCACTAACAGCGAATCAATATTCCGCGCTCTCGGAATTTGAATATATTTTACAAATTCCACTGTGGTTAATTAAACTTTGTGTGTCCAGTAAACAAGTGGGGTAGTTTTTGCTCCCATAAGGAAACCTAACACAGAGTAACTTTTATTCAAGACTGGCACAGCCTTTCAAACTTGAATCTTGAATAAAAGTTACTCTGTGTTAGGTTTCCTTATGGGAGCAAAAAACTACCTCACTTGTTTACTGTTTATTGTTCCCTGCCTCATTTCATTTCCAATTTTATTTGTCCTGGTAAGTTAAAAAAAAGAAAACGAAAAAGGATGAAATTTGTATTTATTAACAGCATGGAATGAGCTGACATGACTTAGTTGCTAACTCAACTGTCGTTCCTAAAGTATATTTAACTAAACATAGTTACGTCGGTCTTCAGTCTTTGCGACGGCACGTCTGCCTCTGTTCTGTCCTCGTAACTTCGTGGTTTTCGGAAAAAAAGAATTTTAAAGTACTGCACATCCATGGTCGCTAAAACAATATGTGCAGAAAACGCTTTTCGATCATTCGGCCAGACCTAGACTGATGATCAAAAACGAACCACCTAGCCTCCTTGTCTGAAGAAAAGCCAACTTTGGCTGTTCCCGCTCCATTATCGAGCACGAGGGTGGCCATGTTGATTCCCGCCTGCCTTTTGTTGTGAGTGACTTCCCTTAGGGCCTAATCATTTGAGCATTTTCGATTTCACTTCAACAACAAAGAACGAGGCAGAAATTCTTGTCAGAGAAATGATAGGGGAACTCCTATTCGTGTGATCAGAGTGGACGAAGTATTTGTACATTAGAGATGAGAACTTTGATATTAAGCGCACAGGCCAGTGTGGCATGACTATCGGTCTGGGAAAGTGTGCGTCACGGTGAGAACTGAAAGCTTCATAATCTTTACTTAACCTCTCAGGGCGGTCTGGCCACACGCCAACAATTAGGATTTCTCACTAAAACACTATAATATAATTCATGTAAGCGTGTTCAGGCCTGCCATAAATTTGAGCCAGCATTTAATGTTGAATTGATATTTCATCAACTGAACAACC
>JADBJO010016419.1:7500-20000 GCA_016801955.1 Conus betulinus | reverse complement strand
GCGATCTGGTACGGTGTTTCCCGTGTGCTTTGTTTACATGGAAATATTCATGGAGCGATGACAAACTTGAGACCACAGCTCCAATTTCCAAAATCTTTTCTGGTGTCTTTGTGTTATTGAAGCGCTACGTGTGTGTGTGTGTGTGTGTGTGTGTGTGTGTGTGTGTGTGTGTGTGTGTGTGTGTGTGTGTGTGTAAGTTAGATGTGGTGTTCCTTTTTTTTTTTTTTTTTTTTTGCAGATAGAGGCGGATGGAAAATGCTACCTCTTTCAGCCAGAAGGTGTACCAGTGTCTTGGACTGGTGCTGCCAGATAGTGCCAGAAACACGGAGCTTACCTGGTCAGTTTGGAGACCAAGGCAGAATTCAGTGAGGTCCTGACCATCGTTGACTACTCCGACGTCAACGTGCTGTGGATTGGTTTGAAGAAGATGCAATACAACGCGAAAAGAGCGGCAGCGGACGCCATGTGATAATTTAAATCCCCCCCCCCCCCCCCCCCCCATGTCTAGAGTTGTATCTGTCGTGGTTTCCTTTTCTTTCCTTTTTTTCTAACTCTAAGAAAGTGTATGCATTTAATGAACAAAACGTTTCCTATTTTTAGAATTGTATTTGTTGTGATTTCCTTTCCCTTTTTTTTCTTCTTAGAAATTGTATGCATTAAAAATCCTTAATGGCATTGTTGATGGTAGATTTTCACTTAAAAAAGGTAAAATTGTTTGGATAATATATATATATATATATATATATATATATATATATATATATATATATATATATATAACTTCCAAGGATAAGTACCGAGCACCATTCCAGCAACTTACAGAGCAGCTTGGTGTTGCAATATATATATATATATATATATATGGTAACGCTTTTCTACCCTGTAATTTGTTTTGGTAACCTTTGACTTTGAAACAAGCTCTCTTGTTCTGAAAGAACGACTTTTTCACCTTTTTCACGCTGTTCCATGGTATCTGAGGAGATGAAATTCACAAAGCAGGCTTAAGTCAAATTCGAGTCGACATCGAAGTTGTTTACGCGAAACTGAACAAAATCAATCACATTCAAAAACAAGCGACAGGATCTATTCGTGCAGGCCACTGGCCATTTCGCCTAGATGAGAGCGAGGGTGTTGTCAGGAAGCTTAAAAAGTACAACTGGTCGACTTAAGATGTTTTGTTTAAATAAGATAAAAAAAAAGAACATGTACGTTTGTTACCGCTTCAGTTCAGATTTTCGAATAGACCAGTACTTGTGCTGTGTGTGTGTGTGTGTGTGTGTGTGTGTGTGTGTGTGTGTGTGTGTGTGTGTGTGTGCCTGCACGGGCGCGCGCGTGCGTGTGTGTGTGAATGTACTCGATGAAGGGAATCCTGGTCCATGCGAACCATGGCTTATCCGAACGTGAGCACGGGCTGCGCAGGATGGCCCTCTTCAGTACTCCTGTTGCTGGCATATGACACACAAGAGGATCCTGGCGCTCCCGTGTGCATGATTCCAGTCTTCTCAGAACCACCATTCTCTGCAGGAGATGACACTGCCGTCGTTTAAAACCGAAGGCAGTGTGGGGGAAACAAACAATTGTGATTCTACGCTGGAGTGCGAATACCGACTGCCCCCTTGCAACGCAAACCCAACGCCACAGAGCTGTGTGTATCCACGGAACTGCCCGTCACAGGTAAACAGTGGACAGGCGCAGAGCTGAGGTACACAAAACCAATCAGCAGAAAAAGGCAAGTGAAAGTTTTCTCCCGTCTAATTTGTTTTGGCCGACGTCGCTTAGCCTAATGTACAGTTTTGATAGAACCGGCAACAACTATGGCGCTTGTGGGGACACTTTTCAGTGTGACAGCAATCCCCCTCCATCTCCCGCACAGCCTGCATGTGATACACGCCACAGTAACAACGAACAGGAAATCAGCATGGGACAGTGTGGCAAACAAGCTGTGACAGTCACACACGATGAAGACTTCAGGTGCGATGTTGTGTCGGTCGAGCCAAGGGGTAACGAAGACTGTGGTGAATAATTCCATGACGTGATCTGTGAACATGACAGGCCACCAGATACTACCGCACAAAACAAAAGAGAGAAGAAGAGTTGGCAACTGAGGACGATCATGAGTTAGGGTACAGAGATGGCCCAGAGGCCATGAGTTAGGGTACAGAGATGGCCCAGAGGACATTTCTCAGGTCAGTCAACCGCAGGATGCTCATTCTGACAATGCCACCATCAGTGACCTACTGGCGTGTCTGCAGGAAATGACCAGGAAGGTGGACAGCCTTCACTATACTACAGGTATAGGGACAAAAGTCTGTCCCCTCTAAAGACGGACAGATTTGAAGCTGTTGTTTCCACTAGATTCTCTAGCCAATATTTCGGTGTTGGTGACGTGTTCGTGTACCGAAAACCACTGACGTCATTTTCACAAGGCTACTCTTTTGCGTGAAGTAAATAAAATCGTTGAACTGTCGTTTGGTGCTTGCGGTCTGCGTATCGGAAAACGAACAGCTCACAGAGTAGACGAAAAAAATACATTGTGTCGTTCATAGACAGGGGCTTCAGAAGTTTGAGGTGGCAGATGTATTGAACTTGAACAGGTCAACCGTCGAGAAAGTTTACAAGTGCTACTGTGACAGAAAAAAAACAGTAGAAAACAAACCTAGGAGTGGTAGGCCCAGAGTGTTCACAAACACTAAACAGGCGCGTGTCTGCACCGTCAAAAACGGGACAGATCTGCAACAGTATCTAAAATTTCAGCTGAATTCCGTGCATCAACCTCCGCTGAAGTCAGCCAAAAGACAATCAAACGAAATCTGCGTGGACTTGGCTATTCAAAGCACCCCCCCCCCCGTGAAGAAAGTAGTAATCAAGGAAGTGAACAGAAAGAAGCGGCTGCAATATTGTAGGAAGATACTTCACTGGACTGTGAACGATCAGTGGAAAAAAATGTTATTTTCAGTGATGAAATGACCATTGTGATCAAACCCAATGGACGTGTAAAACTATGGAGGAAAGTCGAAGAGAAGTGGTCGGTGCTTTCTCTGTGCAGCGTCCATCTTGGCCCGAAGACTACATTGAAATCCATGGTGTGGGGATGCATTTCGCATGACAGAGTTGGACCACTGTTGTTCGTGGAAGGCAGTATGAACAGTCAGAAGGACACCGATGTGCTGGAAAACAACTTTCTGCCGTTTGTTGCCGACCACTACCCAAACAAACGTTGGTACCTGCAAGATGACAACGCCTCCATTCACCGCTCGGCTCACACCGAGACCTGGAAGCGACTGCGCAGAGTTACCGTGTTTTTTTTCTGGCCCCCTCAAAGTCCAGATCTAAACCAGATTACCAAGTACTAGCAAGTTTGTGTTCAGCCTTAAGGTAAGAATAACAAGTTTTCAGCAACAGGTGCGGAAGTGCCGGGAGGGGACAGACTTTTGTCCCATGAGTGTACCACAGAAGACGTGAAAATGGCTTCTGGCGTCACCCAACGACGGAAAGCGTAATGATCTTGGAAAGACGCATTGATATGTTGACGGTCACATTCACAGTAGTATCGGTGTACGGTGGTAGTTTCAAACGTCTTCAGTAATCCGGTTTCCTCATCGCGATTTTGTGTTCTGACAGGTGTTATCTGTGTTTATTCTTTTACAGTTATGTTATGAACACATCCGTCCTCTCCCAGCGAGCCCTCTCCTTGAAAATGGGCTTTGTAAGCTTACCTCAATTAATCATTCATTCATTCACTCGTTAATTCAATCTCTGTGTGTGTGTGTGTGTGTGTGTGTGTGTTTGGAGATAGGCGACTTGAAGCAGATTCGGGGAAACTGGTTTTTGAAGGGGACTGGGTGTGAGGAAGGTGGGAGAGGGAGAGGACAGCGGACGAGGGTACGTCTGTGTGAATGACAACGGGTACTTTCACGATGACTGCAGCTTTGTTGCCGAGATCTGACCCACACATTCACAGATCAGGGGATACGACATAGTGCACGGGTACGCGCATCTCGTGTTTTGATTCAAACAAAACTGAATTCAATAATTTGAAAGTAATTCAAAGTGACTCTGCTGGTGAACATGGACAAACAAATTACAAGACTATTTCAATTTCCGCCCGCAGTCACCTTACTTTGAAACTAAAACGGAATAATTTTTTTTTTTTTAAACTACATACATATCCACACCTTGTAGTTTGTTAGTTAACCAGTCCGTATTAAATGGCTTTGATTGTCGTAGACCTGGGTGTAGTCATCACACCAGCACACACTCTGGACCAGGCAACAGTTTTGCTGAGGTGAGGACTTAGAGGACTATTGAATGTCTCCGTTCACTGATGTGCTCAATAATGCAGCTGCAATGTGCTAAATGCACTTGGGTGTGAGAACACTTTACCTCCGTCTTTCTGTCTGTCTATCTCCGTTTACACACACATACACACACACACACACACGCACACACATGCGCGCGCGCGCTATTAACCATTCTCTTATCCACCTTAACTTGTTGTAGATGTTGAATAGGCATGACGAAATCCAAATCATCATCTGATAAACTGCTTTTGTAAAAGTGGGGTCTGTATGTTAGATACAGTACTTTCTCACTGTGAAAGAACTGTTTAGGTAGATGATCTATCTATTTCTTTTTCTTTTTTTTTTTGGAGAAAAAAGAATATATCATCTGTGTATAGGCTTTGGAGAAACTGCAAAATCCCGACACGCCCACACATTCTCGCTTTTTAAGCTTTGTTCCCTTTCCCATAGTGCTGCTATTTTCTGAGCAATCAACGGAGAACTGTTAAAACAGCGCTTTACTCAAAACGTGGTTTAAAAAAAAAAGCCAGCTGATTTTAATAAACATTTCTTTTATTTTTTTTTCTCACTTTTCCTTTCATTCTCTCAGTCTCCGAATCTTTTTTTTTTCTTTTTCTAATTTTTTATTAATTAGTTTTTTTTTCTTTTGTTGTTTTAGGTACACCAACACTTTACAGTGGGACAGTGACTCCATGGCTTTCTATTTCCCCCAGGCCAGCAGCCAGCTGGCGAGATCAGTGCACAGCGGTCATGCACATGATGGTCAGACCGCCCCATGGCCAGCGGCAGCGGACCAAACAGCTGATTCCTAAGTCATTATCCATCGCTCCCTTTGACTGTCACAGCCACCATGAAGTGTCGTTCCTGTGCGAGTTCCCTCCCCCTTCCCACCGCAGCGGCCGGCCTGTTGTGCTCCACGTGCTCAACGTCACTGCCGGGCCGCCGCCACCTGCCCCGCTTGTGACATGTCCTCTGCTGCACTTGACCTACGACCTTCTGGCCTGTGACTCGCAGAGCGCGTGCAGGGACCTGGACGATCCAGGGGAATGGTACGAGCCCAGGTGCGACATGCCCCAGGGTGTGGCACAGCCTTATTTCTACTGCCGGACCTCAGGAGAATTCCTGCCGTACCACCCTGGTGTGTGACTTGGAGGCCGACTGTGCCGACAGAGGGGATGAGCACTTCTGCGTGCATCACGGGCGAGCAAAATACATGCTGCACTGCGGCCGTGGAAAGGTTTGTACCCGTTGACTTGCCCCCACCCCCCCTTCCCCGTCTCCCTCCTTCCCCTCTTCACTCCCTCGTCCTGTACATTCTTTTTTCTCATTTTGTGCACCTCCGTTCCTTCTCTACTTCAAGGCCTTAAATGTATTCTGACATCCGTTCACCTAAGATATTAGTGTTCTGACTTTTTTTCCTTTTTTTTTTTTGTTTTTTGTTTTGCTTTTTCCTTTTTTTTTGTCTTTTCCTTCTTCATACACTCAGACAGGGATCCCCGGAGGCACTGATGAAGGCTGCTGTATGGCAGAGGCCCTCTGCAGATCCGTAAAGTTTCTCCCTAGTCGATGCGGTGGAAGAATTTTCCTGAAGTTTGATGGATGGATGGAACTCCTTGTCCAAACAAGCCGTCCTGACTGGCAAGTTCTCCACAAACTTCAAGGCTGAGCCAGATGCACGGCAGTCAGCAGCCTGAAGGCTGTATGAGAATAGAGCTTTCTCTTTTCCACTCAGCGGGGCTTTCACATCAGTCTTTGTGTGTAGCTGACCTCTTAAAAAATATTATTGTTCTGTATCACTAAGTCGTTGGGAGATTCGTGACGGACGCTTTGACAGTCAGCAATGTCGGTAACCTACCGTGCTTTGGTCATGGGCAACCAGCTAGAGGTGGTCACCCGTCCGGTCCTTCATGTTGTCCACCCAGGATTTCTTCGGTCTGCCTTGGGTGGTCTGCTCTCTATAGCTAGCACCATGCGAGTTGGTCTTGGGCAGGGAGATACGTTGAAGTACATGTTTTCGACTTGAATAAGAGTGCCGGTGATACTGAGTTACAATAATGAAATCCATGACCAGCCCTTTCTTTGATTATACGGCTGTGATGTGATCTCTGGGATGGCCTCTCCTGGATAAGCTCATGCTCAACTCTGCCAGAACTGAATCAGTGCTATCTGGCACTCCCTCGAGAATAAAGCTTTGGCAGCGGGTGACCAACCAGCTGCTGCAATGACATCAGTACTTGCCAAGAGTGCCACAAGGAAAGGTTGAGCAGACTGTGTGTCCCTCACACTGATCTACAACCCAAAGCCCAGCCTTTCGTCAAAGACATCTGGCAGGAGGAACGGAACTCGCAGACAGATAACAAACTGTTCCAAATCCGTCCAAACGTGAAAGAGTTTTTACATCCAAGGGCGGCCGTAAAGAAGAAACAGTCCTGTGCCGTTTGCGTACAGGCCACTCGTTTTAACACCATTCTTATCTTTTAAAAGGTGAAGAAGCTCCGTGGTGCATTCCATGTCATGTACCACTCACAGTGAAACATGTTCTTTGAGACTGGCATGATGTGAGCAGTGCTGGGGTTGTGGGCCTGTCATGTGGACGTGGGTCCTAGCAGTGGCCTCACCTCCCATTCCTCCACCCCCATTCCCCATCCCCCGATAGGTATCTGTGGAGGTGTGTCTGCGCCGTACTTCATTCGTTGGAAAATTGTATGCACAACAGAAATTTCACTAAGAAGTCACACGAGCTGCCTTCATGCCCAAGATGTATAATACGGATAATCAATAAACTTAGGTTAAACACACGAAACACAAAACTGTCTCGTGGTCATAGGTGTATATGTGAGGGGGTAAATTCTGTCCATCATATGCTACTAAACTGCCCAGTTTTAACAGAGTGATACAAATTCATAGGTATGAATGCGGCATATTTTGAAAACATTGACCTTACCCTATATGACACATGTATTGCGGACATCGCACACGTCATTGTCCAGTCAATGTTTAGTAGACCGTCGTGATTTTCTAAAAAGTATTTTCAAAAATATTCTGAGTAGAGTGTCTAGTGAAGGACAGAGGTGAGAGAGAAAAAGACCTGAGACAGTAGGTCTGACATTCTCAGTGATCTCTGTTGCCTTCAGATATTGTCTAACATCATTGATGATGAACAGACGCTGAATTAACCACTGAACTGAACCGAGCTGTGCCATCGCCGTTCCAGCAGAGAGGTGGCATCTTCCCAGTTCCTCAGACGTCGTACCGTCTGGTCATCAAAGATGCGTGGTCGTCAAGGACCTAGGGGAAATGGTCGTAGAACACGTCAGGCAGGACACCAAGGACAAGGTTCAGACTCTGGCTGATGGTTTACCTCTTTCACTGACTGCTAACTGCAAGTCAGAGTTGTCTGTCTGTGGCATTCTCAGAGGTTACTGCGTATGTGGGGAAAGAAAGGATTTAAACGTTTAAAGCTAAACACATGGACTGTAGAAATCTCTCAGATAGTCATGAGCAACATACAACAGGTAAACTCAACGGTGGGTACGCAATGCAAAATATAGGGTTTATCAAGTACACAGCACCATTCCTGCAGTCACAGAGAATATAGGGGCACCATCAGTGACATACTGGCGTATCTGCAGGAAATGACCAGGAAGGTGGACAGCCTTCACTATACTACCACAGAAGACGTGAACATGGCTTCTGGCGTCACCAAAGCTGTCAATGACGGAAATCGTAATGACTGTGAATAGACGCGTTGATATGTTGACAGTCACACTCAAAGGAGTGTCGGTGTGTGCGGCGATAGTTCCTGGGATCTTCCGTGATCTGGTTTCCTCATCGCCATGTTGTGTTCTGACATGCGTTATCTGAGTTTAGTCTTTAATCGTTCGGTCTTTTACTAGAATTATGCCATGAAGGAGTGTACGTCCGCTATTAGTTTGACGTGTCCGTCGCCGACTTCCGACGCATAACTCCAGACAGCACACTGACCGATTCCATTTAGGATATATTCTTTACACTCTCTCTCTCTCTCTCTCTCTCTCTCTGTCTCTCTCTCTCTCTCATTCCCATGACCTAAGTGGTCGTGGGGAGAGGGAGGGGACATGAGGAACGACTCCGTCGATTTTCTTCTCCATCATGATCTGTCCTCTGCTTCTTGCAGTTCTGTCGATCTCAGGTTTGTCCATTCTATCACGCTCTCTGACCTGCTCTTTCCCAGCCTGCCTCTGCGCCTACCTCCTTCAAAGCGTGCCTTACAGAACGGTCACCGACCAAACCACATCAGCTTTCTGCTCTTGACCATAGCCGAGAGGGGTTCCTGTGGTCCCGCCGCTGTGGTCACCTGCTCTCGGACAGAGTCGTTGGTTCTGTCCAGGAGATGTTTAGCAGTCTTCTGTACGCCTTCATTTCAAAGGTCCGAATCCAAACTCTGCCGTCAAGGTCCAGCTCTCACACCGCACTGGAAGATTGAGAGGACGAGTGCTTTGTATAGCATGAGTTTAGTTGGGTAGCTGATCTCGTTTGCCTCTTCTCAGCTTTGTGAGCTTTGCCAAAGCTGCCGTTGCCATGACTGTGGCAAACACGCCTAAAATTCGCAGACCATGATGAAAAAATGTTCTCCGACCCTTCAAAGCAGTTTTGACAGACAGTCCGCCTTGAAAAGACAGGGCCTTTTCCAGCCAGCACTGGATAGTAACGAGTTGGAAAAGGAGGTGACTGAAGGCAGAAATTGAAACAAATCATTTTAAAACGATTTGAAATAACTTCGCCAGTTAACATGGACAAATTACAAGACAAAGCACGATGCGTTTTGACCTCTTAGGTATTCTTCGCGGCGGTAGGCTGAACACGGTCACGTTGTATACCTACAAAAAAGAGTGATGTGAGGTCTTGCCGAAGATGACCTGAGAGGTCGAAACACGTCGCGTTTGGTCTTGTAATTGGTTTGTCCACGTTAGCTGGCGGATAGTTTGAAATTCCTTTCAATATTTGTATAGCAATGAAATTCCTTTCGAGATCTGCTCTGATGGCGCAAAGCTGATGCTGTGGACAACTTCAGGTTCCCAGCAGGGCCATCTCCAATGATGGCTGGCGCTGACAGGATAAGGAAAGCAAGCCAGGCACAGCACAGCACAGTCTTCAGCTACAACCACAATCCGTGTCACAATTCTGTTGTCCTCCCGTCACTCTTTTGAAGGTGACACGTGAACGGGGTAAGCCTTCCGCCGCGAAATCAAGCCAGTAGCAAGGTTCCCACTTGTAAGCAGCACTCTTCACACCTCAAATATCCCACGGCAGGATTTCGTCTCCCCCGCCAAGGTCACGCTGCTCAAGTCCCAGCCACGATGGACTGGCATGCCATTAGAAGAGGTGACAGGAACGGTGCCTGTGTAAAGTATGGAGCTCCGGTGCATTTGAATCCGCCGTTTAAAGACTGGGCCTACCAAGCTATCACCGAGGCTACATGGAAGAGCGCATCTAACCGATGTACATGTGTGACCGTTAATGTCCTTTTTTTGATATTGGCTTATCAAATTCATGACTGGTTATGTTTGCATTTCATGCTTACTTTGATGCTGAGTCTGTACTTTTTCCCCCTTTTTTTCAGTATGTGGAATCACAGAAGTTCTGTGACGGACATGCGGACTGCGTGACAAGGATTGACGAAACTTGTCCCGCTCACGGTATCACAATGACTAGTACCAGCCCTCCAGCTGTGATTAATTTTGACCAAGTTGGGGGGTTCTCAGCCATTCCTCTACCAGCCCAATGCCAGCCAGTGCCCGGACACCCACTTCCGCTGTCATGATGACGGCTACTGTCTGCCTGTCTACGTCAGGTGTAACAACGTCAACGACTGTCCGGGTCACACGAGGACGAAGCTGGATGTGGAAACTACAGATGCCCTGGGTTCTACCGATGTCGCGGAAGCTACAGAACAGTGTGCGTTCATGTGAACCATCTGTGTGATGGTCAGTCACAATGTCCGTTGAGTGATGATGAACTGGTGTGTGACAACGTGACCTGTCCAATGTCATGTACTTGTTACGGACTGGCCTTGACCTGTACTCAGACCTTTCCGGTCAGTTCTTTTCCACAGCTTCGTTACCTGGAAGCCAAGGGGAGTGGACTCCAGCGGGACGACATCAAACAGAACACCATGCTGATCTACCTGGGAGTCCAGGCGTGTGGCTGGGTCGATGTTACAGACTTTACCCTCCCGAACTTTCTCTGTTTGGATCTGAGCTACAATTTTCTACATTCTGTCAACTTTAAACAGCTTGTGGGCATGAATCACCTTCGAAGATTGAGTTTAGCGGGTAATCCTGTGTCTGGGGCTCTTTTCAACGTCCGGAAACAAGTACACCCTGCCTTTGCTGCTCATTTTCAACTTGTCCGAAGTCCGACTGAATTCTGTTGATATGGGCGCGCTGTCAATCGTTATGCCTGAGTTGCAGGTTCTCGATTTGTCTTGGAGTGGAATACAGACACTGTATGGACGACACGCGTTCCTGGCTCTTCAGAGTCTGGACCTGCGGGGTTGCCCTATATCTGACTTTAGTTCGGACATTATGAAAAGCATGCACAGTCTCCTGGAAGTGTTTGCCGACAATTTCAAATTGTGCTGTTCGGCTGTTTTGCCGGTCGACTTTCGAGGTGAATGCGTGGCCCCGTCTGACGCCATCTCCTCTTGTGCCGACCTGTTGAAGTCTACTGCTTACCGTGGCGCTCTTCTTGTTTTCGCAGTGCTCACCGTCTTCGGGAACCTCGGCAGTTTAGTTTACCGTCTGTACTTCTTATCCAGAAGTATCAAGATCGGCTTCCCCGTCTTCGTCCTTCATCTATGCGTTTCTGACTTCTTAATGGGAGCGTACTTAACCATCATAGGAACGGCAGATCGGGTGTTCACGGGCGTGTATCTCTGGAAGGAGACTGCCTGGAAAAGGAGCTCCGACTGCACTGTGGCCGGGTTCTTGTCCTTCCTGTCCTCTGAGGTGTCCGCGTTCTTCATCTTCCTCATCACCACAGACAGGTTCCTTGTGCTCCGTTTTCCGTTCAGTCAGATCCGCTCGGAGCCACGTCAGCTCACGTGGCTTGTGTCGCCGTGTGGACACTGGGCCTCTTTCTGGCCTCTGCGCCGCTCCTTCCTGTAACGTCACACTGGGAGTTTTATCATCAGACAGGTATCTGCATCCCGCTGCCTGTCACTGGAGCCGGGTTTGCAGGCCACAGTTATTCTTTCGGCGTCATCATCGTCTGCAACCTGGTCCTGTTTCTGCTGATTGCTGTGGGCCAATCCCTCATCTACTGTTCGGTCAGATCCAACGCCATGGCGGACCAGGAGAAAGAGGGGACGAAGAAAGGAGGGGACGGAGTGAAATCTAAAGAAGCGGACATCGCCAGACGTCTTCTCACTGTCGCCATGTCTGACTTTCTGTGCTGGTTTCCCATCGGACTGTGCGGGCTGTTGGCCACTGTCGGTGTCGTCATTCCAGGGGAGGTCAACGTGGCCATGGCCATTTTTGTCTTGCCGCTCAATGCGGCTGTCAACCCCTTCCTCTATACCGTGAATGTGCTTTTGGAGAAACGGCGAAGAGCAGGCGAACTCCGTTTTGAACAGATTTTACGAGCGTACAAGACAAATGTCGCCGGGTAAATATCAAAAGTTGGAGATACGCTGCGAGAGAAAGACAGACAGGGGTGGGGTGGGGAGGGGGTGGAGAGAGAGAGAGAGAGAGAGAGAGAGAGAGAGAGAGAGAGAGAGAGCAGCACACACACACACACACACACACACACACACACACACACATAAAGTCCCCTGAGCAAGACCAAAGAGCTCGAAATATTTGGAAAAGTTCAACGTGGTTGTTTTTTTTTTAGTTCTTCGTTTGAATATTCATATATATATATATATATATATATATAGAGAGAGAGAGAGAGAGAGAGAGAGAGAGAGAGAGAGAGAGAGAGAGAGAGAGAGAACAACGCAAAAACAGAAGTGTATGGACTACAACACTGTGACTTTCATTCTGTCTCCACTTTTTACTATTAAAAAAAATGTCCAAACAGTTCGGCAACAAACAGCACACTTGTTGGATCAAAATAACAAACTGTCATTGTCAACAGCTTTGTAGCTTGCTGCAGAAAAAAAAAAACATGCTGCAAGTTTTCTACATGACAATGATGATAAAAATGATAATATTA
>JADBJO010016419.1:0-2500 GCA_016801955.1 Conus betulinus | reverse complement strand
CCCTCATAGCGCAATGTCGCAATGCCTGATGGAGATAAACACCATCCTCTCACCAGCGCAGTGTCTGATGGAGATAACACCATCCCCTCACAGCGCAGTGCCTGATGGAGATAACACCATTCCCCTCATAGCGCAGTGCCTGATGGAGATAACACCATCCCTCATAGCGCAGTGCCTGATGGAGGATAACACCATTCCCCTCATAGCGCAATGTCGCAATGCCTGATGAGATAACACCATCCCCTCATAGCGCAATGCCTGATGGAGATAACACCATTCCCTGACAGCGCAATGCCTTACACAGATGGTACACCATTCCCTGACAGCGCAATGTATAACAGGGAATACACTGACGCAAACTAACAGAAGACAACGATATCCTTTGTCACCCTTCGACGAAAACATTCACAAAATCATGAGGAAAGCAGACAAGCACTCCACGAATTTCTTACCTGGACCATGATGAAAAGCCAGCTGTCAGCAAATGAGAAAGAAGCCCCCGATTCCATTCACCACACAACTCGCGTGAACAACAAAAACAGATCCTGCTCCTCTACTGACACGCAAAAAGCGGTTTCTTCGGTCAGTGACCAAGGGTTGAATCTCAACGTCATTTTGTTCAGCCCCATCCAACTTCAGTTTTTCTGTCGTCGCTGGGGCAGAGGACTAAAAAAAAAAAAAAAAAAAAAAAAAAAAAAAAAAAAAATCGGAAGACAGGGCGAACGAGGTCAAAATGCTCTATTCGGACAATTCATGGAAACTGTTTGGGAATGGTCTCCCCTCCCCCTTTGTCCGAATTCTGATTTCGTCGAAAAACAGCTGCCGTACCGATGTCACTAACCCCTTGTGGAGAAAAGCACAACTCTTCAGTGGAGCTGGTGGTTAACCCCTTCATCGCCGAGAGCACGTGCTCCCTACATGCTGGGGATCAGACTGCTATACAGTCTCTTGCTATTTTTCTTGACTGTATCTTATGAAATTACTCGAAATAAAATCTGGATATTTGGTCCACTGATTTGATAGAGATCGTAGATGCTTTCAAATAATCTCAAATTTACTATTCATTTGTGGTTCTCTGCACTTGTTGCAGGGGAAGTTGGTTGGGTTACAATCGTATCCATCACCCCGAAAATTCTCCAGACTTACAGGCAGGCGTGCAGATTTGCACGTTTCGCGGTCGGAAAAAGGGAGCAATGGGGGTTAATTAATGAATGTCAACATGCACATCAGCTGAGCGGAGTGACTACAGTTCCAAACATTGCTCCACCTGCTGCGAGTGGAGACGAAAAAAAACGAAAGAACGGGCAAAGTCTCAGCAGGTCGTGCCGTGACAAGAATGCAGTGTTCCCAGTGGTTTCCGGCTATCTGGCTTTCCAAAGAATCACTTCAGTCAACAACGTGGGCTTTGGACAGGGCATTCCATAGGAAACAGTGCCGTGTGTGGACACAAGCCTGCAGGGCGACAGGGCGCAGAGTGTGAAGCACTTGTGGTCAAGGGTAACAACAAAACGCCGCGCTGGCAGCTGGTGGGCCCGAGGGTGAGCGTGGACAGCAAACTTTACGTGAGTGACGTGCAGCACGTGTCATCTCGGCCTCCCCCCCCCCCCCCTCACCCGTCCCCCATCGCTTCGTGCGTTCAGCCCTAACAAACCCCAGCTTTTCTTTTTCTGTCCATACTGCGAAAAATGGTCGCATAATGACACCGGAAAAGTTGACCGTGTCGGTGACAAAGTGCATAAACGTCGTTTAGATTCAATTTCCAACAGTCCATTACCGAGAAAGCTGTTGGCAGTGTCACACCTTTAGATTATCCGATACAAATCGGTACCATCGTCACAATGTTACTGACCATTGCCGAAGCTTTCCTTCCCACAGTCCAAGGTTCCAGCTTCATTCGGAGCTTACTGAAGACAAATCAGGATAAATACGAACCACCGTTATACCACCACTGCTGTGCCGGGTGGCAGTTTTTGTGAAATATATCCGATATTCAATTCACCCGTCCAAGGCTGGGGTGAGAATACCAATACATCTTCCCCGCTAAAATCTGACGGTTGGTGGACTGGACCTGTTGAAGTAGATAACCGAAAAAATCTGACGGTTGGTTGGTGAACGGAAACTTGTTGAAAGTAGATAACGAAAAGCCGACTGTTGTTGGTGAAGGGCATTTGTGGAAAGCAGAAAAACGTGATCCTCCTGGCTGAACGATACACTTAGCAAGAAGTAGGAGCAAGAAGTGTGAACGACGAACAACATCCGAAGGGATCAGACGACAAATAGACGTGTGGTTCTAACGACCTCAGTAGCAAAAAACTCCTCAGCGAACGCTAAATGATACGAGTGGGGCATTGCTATGTGCGCTGCAACGTGGCTCTGTATCAGATCAGATAAATGGAAATACGGATTGAAGGGGCACTAATCTATTCCGAAAAAAAAAAAGGGCCGGAACGAAACGTATAACCTCTAACTTTACCCACAAACAGTGGCGCCAAGCGGGACA
>JADBJO010016418.1:37500-40578 GCA_016801955.1 Conus betulinus | reverse complement strand
CCCAGCTGACGTGACAGTAAAATGAAGAGGAATGAAGTTGGGGAAGGTGAAGGTCACGGCCAGATTACCCAGTAAATGTAAAAGTTAAAGTATAGCGAGTTGCCCCCCGTGTCGTTCGTGTCCTGTCTCTCACACACATAAGGAGATACAGTGGTACTTTACAGCGAAGACTCCCCACAAATCTTTGCAACACTGGATCTCCGAAGTCATTCATTCCTAGCTCGTAGCTTGGCTAGAAATCTGGAGTCCACCCTTGGTAAAAAATCATGTTGTTCTTGCGTAAGACCGTTTTTTGTTTCCATAATCATGGCAGTCAAACAACACCAACCTGCATTGTGTGGGTGGGGGTGGGTGAGTGGGTGAATGGGTGGGTGTGCACGCGCACGCGTGAGCATGTGTGTGTGTGTGTGTGTGTGTGTGTGTGTGTGTGTGAGTGTGCGTGCGTGTGTGTGTGTGTGTGTGTGTGTGTGTGTGTGTGTGTGTGTGTGTGTGTGCGTGTGTGTGTGGTGCGTGTGTGTGTGAGTGCGTATGTGTGTGTGGCCTTATATAATTAAATGCAAAAAGACATTAAAGTAAGAACGAACATACCCACCGCATCTCTCCCTCCAAGCACTCCTCCCCCTCCCCCCCCCCCCCCCCCCCCCCCCCCCCATACACACTTTGTCTCCATTCCAGACTACTTCATCAAGTGTGGGGAAAAAAGGACAGAAGAAACTAAAAAGCTCCCCGCTCCCCCCCTCCCTCCTCCTTCAGTCATTCACCCCCCACAATATTGCCAGAGTAAAATACATTCAGAATCAATCCCCTTCCAGATTCTATCGCCCACACACCCCACTCACCCGTCTTCCTCCCCCCCCCCTTCCCATCTCCTCACCCACACTCCACCTAACGTGAAAATCAGATATACAATAACCATCTCCCGGATTCTATGTGGGATTTTTTTTTTAACAATCTGAACGAGCCCACTATTATTTCATGGGATTTTGATTCCAATGGATAGGGGGCTTGATTCTTCAGCATCATCGGGTATGTGAGCGTACACTACAGTGAATTTACATACACCCAGCAAGAAAAGTTTGAAATCACTTAGTTTGATGTCCCTCACTCTTCTCTCTCTCTCTCTCTCTCTCTCTCTCCTCTCTTCTCTCTCTCTCTCTCTCTAAACACACACACACACTCTCTCTCTCTCTAAAAGTTTAAGATCACTCAGTTTATTGTCCTTTTAAAATATTTATTTTGATGTCTCCCTCACCTCTTCTGTCTGTCTGTCTGTCTGTCTATCTGTCTCTCTCTCCCTCTCTCTCTCTCCTCTCTCCCCCCCCCCCCCCTCTCTCTCTCTCGTCATGAATCTTTAATCAACTATATGAGGAGTGTTATCTGTTATTTAAAAAAAAAAAAAAAAAAAAAAAAAAAAAAAAAAAAAAAAAAAACAGCCGGCACACCGGGACTGTTCGTTTGTCTATGAGACTGATAATGAGAGTCGTGGCCGGCAAGTGAAAGCACTTTAAAAGGATGACGAATTCCATTGCAGAATGGTCGGACAGAAGGGGGGACGCAAATTTTCCGTGGAGTATGGTGTGAGTGATTTAGTCATGGACTCGGCTCACTTTAGGAAGCAATTATGTAGAGATGCTTGGTGAGCAGGCGTACTGGCTTTGTGATTTGCTTTTTTTTTTTTTTTTTGGTCAAATATCATTTATTACTTGCCACGAAAAGCATCTTGTTCAAGTATCTTTTCTTCGAATTATGCAGATCTAATCAGTAACTGTTATGAGAGAACCACCACCCAATATGTAAGAACACAAAAAATATCTGCTTCTTTTTTTTTTTTTATAACAGGAGCCAGCTGTAGTATTTCTACTACTTCTTATATCTAAATGCGACAAAAGATGTATAATGAATTTAACATATTTGCGATAAGTATAACATTAAACTATTTGTTGTGTTGTTTTGCCACCAATCCATCTATCATCCTTTCTCCCGCGCATGTTTTATTTGTACGTGTTGATGATATGTGCATGAATGTATATCATATGTATCAATTTAGGAGTGATGGAACATAGTTTCAAAGAGCAGGGGGGAGGGTGGGGGGCGGGGTTGAAAAAGAAAAAAATAAACAGTTGGGAATTACACTGCAAATGATATGAAATTTTTAAGAAGCAACTTAAGGTGACCATCATTATCTATCGTAGGTACAGAACTAATTATACTGCCCGCTCTAAGGCCTGTGATTCACTAGATGGATTTGTCCGTGATGTGCTCCTTTGGCATGAAATAGAGATATACCACAGTCTACCATTCCGTGGTATTCTTACCACCATGGGCTCAAAAAACGGAATCCAACAGCACCTGAAAGCAGCCAGCGAAGGGTAGAAAAGAAAAAACGTAAAGAAAGTGTGGCAAAGATATAAGTTGCTGAAAAAACTAAAATCATACTGTATGAAATGTAAGGATAAATCTTTGAGCCCATTGAATGCTCTGTGTTGACCCCGCTCTATCAGGAGAAAGGTACTGAGATGAATAACTTTGATAATGTCAATACCATCTTATATGGTTCACATATTGCTGAAATTGCCATGCTTATTTCGCAGTCACAGGATGCAACAGTTTTTATAAAGATCAACAACTTTGTGTACCACTAGGGTATTTCACTTATGCAAATATGCATATATCAGATGTGGGTTTGAAAGTTTGAATATACATATGATTAGTCAACAAAACTGACAAGGAATAAGTAACTCTTCACGTAAAAAAACATGGATATTCCCGTGGAAAGCGCAGTCAGTTAACGCGTTGTACGGTAGGCTACGCTGTTTTTGCATTGTGGTACTATGCTCGATGAAGTTACAACATGAATACTCAATTTAGGATCTTAGAACAAGGCGCATATTCTAATAGGTGTCAATATCTTGTTTAAAAAAAAAACAACAAAAAAAAAAAAAACAAAAAAAAAAACAAAAACAAAAAAAAAAAAAAAAACGGACGATAAACTGACTGAACAAACGCGAGAAAAGAGACACAAAATCTGTGTATCGTATAAAAATTTGACTTCGGTTGGCATCTGGCATAAGTTGGATG
>JADBJO010016418.1:27500-30000 GCA_016801955.1 Conus betulinus | reverse complement strand
TGCATCGGAACCACCAACCGTACTTGGAACACTGACATGAATTAATGTTGTGGCTAATTCATTTCATTCCTAATTTCGTTAATGTTTGTTTCAACTAACAGTTCACAGAATTATATAACATATCATGTAATGGACGGCATGTCTTTTTGATATGTATATAGATCCATTATGTATGTAGGCATTTATGTAGTGATGTATGCGAGTAAGTAACGTATGTGTTCATGGGATACGTATAGATAAATATGTATGCATTTGTTTGTGTAGGCATACACGTGATATAATATGTATGCTGGTATACATGTATTCACTTTCTTTTTCTTCTTTTTGTTTTTCTTTTAATGTTTTCTTTTTTGCTCTGTGTATGATACCGGATAGTATTTCTTTTTATTGTAACATGTTTGCATGTGAGATAATTTTACTTCACAAGTTATGAGTTCTGTTGTATTTTTTTTTTCCTTGGTGAAAATCATACTGGTGGATTGTGACCACCCTAACGTTTTCTGCATTTTCCTTCGCATTGTAATTCGCAATAAGTAGGCCTGTTAATCTTGTTATAATTATTTATTGGATACGCCGTTTAGCTGCAGTGAGAGTGTGTAAATGTTGAAGATTTTTTTTTTTTTTCCAACAAGTGATTTTCTCTCTCTCTTTTCTTCTTCTTCTTTTTTTTGTTTCTTCTGCTTCAACACCTCCGATTCCTCCCACCCACCTCCTCCTCTCCCCCCCCCTTTTTTTTTTACTCCTAGTTCTTATAGAACAGTGAGTACTTTACAATGGGAACGAAGAAATGCTGTCTGTGTTTCTGCGTCTCTGTCTGATTGCCTGTCTGTCCGTTCGTGGTCAAAATCTGTTCCACTCGCGCTCCAGACACAACTACCGGGCCGATCTTTCTCAAAATCTGTAGATAGGTTCATTATGGGTCCCGGATGATGTCCGATGTCTTATTTTGCCGTTATAGCCGTTACTAGAGGGGCCTCCATCCTGTTTTTTTCCCCAACGTCATCACTAAAGAGTGTTAAGAGATTTTGTAATTTTGCGATTGTGGAATGGAACCTACGGTTTTGATGCTTTTTTGTATTCATGGAGTGCAACCACAAGTGATGTGGAAGAGTGGGACGCTGAGTGGATTGTGAAGTGTGTTCACCCAATGTGAGGAAGGGTGGAAAATTATTGTTACTTCAGAGGAGCTCTGGACACGGACATAGGAAGATGTCCAATTACAACCCTCCTCGGTTTTAATATAGTTAGGACTAGGATTGTCCTGTGCAACCCTGGGTTGGGTGTGCTACATGGTTGGACTGGTTTTGTCCGATGCAACCCTGGTTTGGGTGTGCTTAACCCTTGGTGGGTGTGAGATGCCTGGCGTGGCAAAGTTTCACTAAGTTTAGAGTGTAGATGTAGACTGGAAGTCTACTAGGGTAGGCTTGTTGCTTATTCCCTAGAAGGTGAGTACCAGTTGGGGTTGTAAACTGGTTAAAGCAATTACATTAAAGGTGTAATTGTAATGATAACAGAAGTTTGATGATTATAAAGATTTGAGGATATTGCGCTATTTGGGAAAAAGAAAAAGATGAACGTTGAACGCGAAAAGAAAAGAAGAATTGAAAAATAAATAAATGAAATATTGTTGTATAAAGATTTCTTTCTGTACCCCAACTGTAGGTAGGAATAAGTTGGCGGAACAAGACTCATGTGAGTATTCTATTTTGATTTTGGAGTGAATGTAAAAGGAGTTAAAAAGGAGCTATGAATAATAAAATAGAGAAAGCGAAGAAAATAAATAAAATTCATTTTAGAGGTTAACCCTGGACCTAGGGTTTCGTTACAGAATCCCTCAGCGTCCAGTGGTGTTCCCGACTAAGGTGTACCAGTCTAGTGAGGATCCAGGCTGTGGTGGTCCAGAGGTGGTACAGCCCAGTGCACGAAAGCTCCTCGACAAGTCAAGAAGATGACTTATCTTTACTGCAATTATTTAATATAAGGAACTGATAGTGCAATATGTATGTGTGTGTTTGATTCTTGATAAAACTTTGAATATTGTATTAATGTTTATAGGTGTGGAAATATCTTATGAAGAGAAGAAATAATTGTTGGAAACGTACTGAAGTGAAAAGAAGATTAAGAGACCCTTTTCTTTATCATTGAGTAAAGGGAGCGTTTTATAGAAAACTTAATTTTGTGGTGATAGTGCCTTTTGGGTGAATGGAGTGATTGTGCGTTGCGTACGCCTTCTGTCCTTCCAAAATTGTAGCATCAAATAATAATGGTTGCATGCGTAGAATAATCAAATACATACATGAACAAAGTTGATCCGTGTCCAACAGGATCTGGCCTCAAAACGTATATATATAACAGTCGTAGTGAACTATTTCTTACAAGTACTGTCTTATCAGAGAGAGTGAATGAACAGCGGAAACTTTAGAATCTACAATATCAATGATCAGTGACATTTTCGCTTACACGCATTATTACAGACGCGCACGCATCCACTTACAGAGAA
>JADBJO010016418.1:17500-20000 GCA_016801955.1 Conus betulinus | reverse complement strand
GGGTGTGTTTCTTTTCGTTTTTCCTCCCGTTCTTATTTCTTTCCATTTCCTTTTTTCCCCTTCTTTCCTTCTTTGTTCTTCTATCTCAAAAAAACAAATTTTCGGTTCTCTTTCCTCTTTTCTTCTGTCTTTTCTCCGTTCCTTCATTCTTTTTTCGTTGCACCAACACCACTTTTGATCAGCTATTTTTTCTTTTTTTTTTTTTCTTCTGTCTTTGTCGTTTTATCAGTTTGTCCCTTTTTTTTTGCTTGCTTTTCCTCTTCTCCACTTCTTTTTCAGGATTATAAAAAACTTTTTATAATTTCCATTTCAATTGTTTCTTGTCCTTGGTTCGTCGGCAAAAAAAAAATGGTAGGACTGCCCGCCATCAGATCACATGGCATTGACGTCTGTAGAACATACCGGCAAAAACCGTGTATAGTGCACTCACGATGAAGAAAACTGGGTTTTTATTTTTGTTTTTTTCATTAACCATGGTCTGCCTATTTCTCAGTCGCAAAATATAAGCGAAGGCAAACATATCAACGCATGCATCGGAACACCCACAAACACACATGCATGCATAAAGGGATGTGCACACACCTAACTATGCTCGACTGTACACACACACACACACACACACACACACACACACACACACACACACACACACACATGCATGCATAAAGGGATGTGCACACACCTAACCATGCTCGACTGTACACACACACACACACACACACACACACACACACACACACACACACACACACACACACACACACACACAAACGCGCGCGCGCCCGCGCTCGCGCACGCACACAAGTACGCATACACACACAGACACCTTTTTACCCTCTCTCTCTCTCTCTCTCTCTCTCTCTCTCTCTCTCTCTCCTCTCTCTCTCTCTCTCTCAGTTAGATAACGTCAAACTGACAAAGACATGATATAAAATCGGAACCAAGTTTTGACATGAAACCATTGACGTTCCATGCAAAGAAGGCGAAAGGTTTAGGAACAGCAGAAGGCATCGACTACTTCGTGTATTTACACGTGCAACCGGTCGACAACTGTGCCAGACAGGCCTGACACAACGAACAGTGTTCACGTGTGTCACTGTCACCGGCGACCAAGGAAGCTGCCAGTATTACGTGACTTAACTTCCCTTTTTCTGGGCTGGTTGCAAGGCATTTTTTTTTTTAATCGTGTGGCCGCCGACTCCCTATCGCGATTCAGCCACGTTGCCATAAACTTCGAGAAAAGTGCTTTTTGCTATCAATAACTTAATGGTCGAAAATCATCAAAGCCCCCCCCCCCCCCCCCTCCCCCCCAACTCACCCCCAACTCACCTCCCCCCCCCCACCCCCCCTCGGCTCTGGCTTTTTTGAGATAGGGAGAGAGGCCACGCCTGATTTCCCCGACACGAAAAGAGAAATCCTCTCCGACAAAAAAAAAACAACAACAACAAAAAAACAACAACAAAAAAAAAAACAACCCCCAGCAACAACAACAACAACAACAGCAGCAACAGCAACAACAACAACAAAATTACTGTCCTTCAGTGTTGCTTTGGCCTCGAGAATTCTGGGCTTATCTTTGTAAAAAGAGCACGATGGCTGAATCAGGTTTTACATAGTCTGTAGACTAAATGTTGTTACTACTACTACTCCTACTACTTTGATGGTTTTTTGTATTACAATTATACTATCATAATGATTACTTTCACTGTTATTATTACAATTACACAACCATCTTTAGTAGTAGTAGTAGTAGTAGTAGTAGTAGTAGTAGTAGTAGTAGTAGTAGTAGCTCAAAGGTCAAAGTTTTTTCTTTGCCAGATCCACGTTTTCTGTTCTCAAATTCACCACCTCCTCACGCAGATCATCAAACCCACAACCCTCTGCTGGGGAGAGAAAACAAGAGTTGTCTGCCCGACGTTCAGAGAGGCCCCGGTTCTATCCGTGATGATCCTTCGCCCTGTAATGACCTTTCTGGCTGTTCGGTCTCGACTGCCGGACACGGACACCGCAGCGAAGAAGCAACCTGCCCCAGAACAACAGTGTCAGGAGCAAAAGCCTAGGGTGACATCGGCAGCTCTGGTTCGCAGGGTCAGCATCAGCGCGACTCGCTTTGCAGTTTCTCTCTGTGGCCCTTTTCAACATGAAGCTGAGGTATACTGACACAAAGGAGCCACACGACGCCCTGAAGACAAGAGGGGCTGATGGCATGATGTCTTCAGTACATGCTGACTGAAGTACAGGGTCCCACTCAACGTAGTCCTTCAGCGTGGACACAAACAACGATCACAATGTCAACAGCGACACGCATGCAATAGGCCGCGCGATTCACGCGCCCTTCATGCCCTCCCCCCCTCCCCCCCCCCCCCCCCCCCCCCCCCCCTTCGCTCCCGTTTCCCCTCGCTCCCGCTTCTCAGGGAGGGAAAGAGAGAGTTGATATGTAACACAGTGAATCAAATGAAAATTTGTACTGATCTTTATATGAACGTGATACCAGAAGAAC
>JADBJO010016418.1:0-2500 GCA_016801955.1 Conus betulinus | reverse complement strand
GCACGCGCATGTGTAGCCATGTTTTATGTGTCTGCATGTCTGTCTGTGTTCCTATGTATCTTTATGTGACTGTATATCTGACTGTGTGACCCTATGTGTCTTTATGTGTCTGTATGTTTGTCTGTGTCACTATGCATCTTTATGTCTGTATGTCTGTCTGAGTCCCATTGGATCTTTGTGTCTGTCTGTATATGTCTGTCCTGCGTCCTTATGTGTCTTTATGTCTGACTGTGTGTGACACTAGCGTCTTTATGTGTCTGTATATCTGACTGTTTTGGTCCCTGGTGTGTCTTTATGTGTCTGTACGTCCGACTGCGTGTCCCTATGTGTCTTTATGTGTCTATATGTCTGACGGTGTGACACTTTTGTCTTTATGTGTCTGTATGTCTGATTGTTTGTCCTTATCTGTCGTTAAGTGTCTGTACGTCTGACTGTATTTCCTTATGTGTTTACTGTGTCTGTATGTTTGACTGTGGTCCCTATGTGTCTTCACGTCTGTATGTCTGAGCGCGTGTCCCTATGTGTCGTAATGTATTTGTATGCCTGTCTGTGTGCCCCTACGTGCCTTTATGTATCTGAAGGCCAGTCTGTGTTTTTTCTATGTTGGCTTTATGTGTCTGTATAATCTTGTCTGTGCGTCCCAATGTGGCGTTGCATGTCTACAATTCCACTTGCTTTCTCTCGTTTGATGGCCGTCAGCCTATCACCCCCAGAAAGACAGATAATAAAAAAGGGGAAAAAAAAAAATCAACACCGTGGAGAGAAAAAAAAAAAAAAAAAAAAAAAAGAAACACCACCGCCCGCACTCGTCTTAAAGCAAAACAAACACAAACTAAACAAAACAAAACAAAAAAAAAGGCACAGGAAGACAGCGGCATGAGAGAGATGGTAAAACGAACCCTTGATCGTTGATGCATTTAGCAGAGGACAAGGCACGCCACAGAGCGGGCGTCCCTGTTTTTTTCTTGAGGCTTCCACCTTCCCCCCCCCTTCCCCCCATCAGCCCCCCCTCCTCCTCCTCCCCCCCCCCTCCCCACCAAAGTCTATACGTACTAGGCCCTCGTCTCCATATGAAACGTGTGCGCACGTGCAAAAATGTGTGTGTGTGTGTGTGTGTGTGTGTGTGTGTGTGTGTGTGTGTGTGTGTGTGTGTGAACAGGCGCGCGTGCGTGCACATGTGTGTGTGTGTGAGAGAGAGAGAGAGAGAGAGAGAGAGAGAGAAAGAGAGAGAGAGAGAGAGAGAGAAAGACAGAACAGACAGACAGAAAGAGAGAGAGAGAAGAGAGAGAGACAGAGAGACAGACGGACGGACGCACGGACGGACAGACGGACGTGGCACGCAGCAGACCTGAACAGACGGACACGAGAGAGAGAGAGAGAGAGAGAGAGAGAGAGAGAGAGAGATAGAGAAGAGAGAGAGATAGAGAGAGAGCACACGTTGCATTAAACGTGATTGTGAGAGTCTAAAAAGAACTTGTTTTTTACTTTTTCTGGGATTTTTTTTAACATTGATTCAGTTTAAGGTTTTCAGCATGTCTGAAATAACTGTAAAATTGACATCAACTTTCTTTAGCTAACACAATGAAAAAAAAGACAACACACACACACACACACACACACCACACACACACACACACACACACAACACACATCTATCTATCTATCTACACACACACACACACACACACCCACACACCACACACACACCCACACACAACACACACACACCACACGCACACACACACACACTAACACACACACACAACACACACACACACACGACACACACACACACACACACACACACACACATCTATCTATCTATCTGTCTATCTGTCTATCTATCTATCTATCTATCTATCTAGATATGTATCTGTATGTATATGTAAATAGAGAGAGAGAAAGAGGATAGAGAATGAGAGAGAGATAGAGGGGGCGTGAGACAGCAGAGAGAGAGAGATAGGCGAGAGATATAGAGAGAGACTTAAGGGAAGACAGGCACAAGAGATGGTGAGGATGCGGGGGGGGGGTGGGGGGGGTTGGGGGGGGGGGTTAGAAAGTGTGTGCGTGTGTGGGTGTGGTGGGGGTGGGGGGAGAAGAATGGAAGGAAGGGGCAGGCTGTAAGAAAGAGAAAGGTGGAGGTAAAGATAGTGAGAAGGTAGGATAGCGGCAGGGGTTGGGGGTGGAGTGGGGTGAGACAGACAGTAGAGAAGAGCCGTCTCAGAGAGAATTTAAGAGGTAAGTGAGATGTATAGAGTGGCTGGCACACAGATATATAAAAAAAAAGGGTGGGGGGAGTGAGGAGTTTGAAGCAAGTTGAGATAGAGAGAGAGATGATAGAGAGAGAGAGATAGGGGAGAGCCCGAGAGATCATGATAGGAGAGAGAGAAGCGAAGAGGAGAGACAGGAGAGATAGACCGTAATGGAAGCATGCAACAAAGAGAGAGTGTGAGGAGGCGGTTGGACATAAGTGTGCTGTGTTTTTGCGGTGTGATTGTGG
>JADBJO010016417.1:30000-40579 GCA_016801955.1 Conus betulinus | reverse complement strand
AGGAGGTCCCATCTGTGTGTGTGTTTGTGTGTGTGTGGGTGTGCTGTGTGTGTGTGTGTGTGGTGTGTGTGTGTGTGTGTTGTGTGTGTGTGTGTGCTGTTTCTCTGTGTGTGTGTGTGAGTTGTGTGTGTGTTGGGTGTGTGTGTGTGTGTGTGTGTGGTGTGGTGTGTTTGGTGTGCCTCGTTTGTGTGTGATTTTTTTTTAGCTCCAATGCATGCGTCCGCCCATAAGTGTGTGTGTGTGTGTGTGTTTATGTATGTGTGTGTGTGTGTGTGTGTGTGTGTGTGTGTGTGTGTGTGTGTGTGTGTGTGTGTGTATGTTTGCGTTTGTGTGTGTGTGTGTGTGTGTGTGTGTGTGTGTGTGGTATGTGAGTATGTGTGTGTTCCTATGTGTGTGTGTGTCTATTCGCACGGTCATGTGTTCATGTATCTTTTTGTGTGTGTTCGTGGATGCGAGCACGCACTCGTGTGTGTGTGTGTGTGTGGTGTGTGTGTGTGTGTGTGTGTGTGTGTGTGTATGTGTGTGTGTGTGTGTGTGTGTGTGTGTGTGTGTGTGTGTGTGTGTGTGTGTCCGAATATGTGTGTGTGTGTGTGTGTGTGTGTGTGTGTGTGTGTGTGTGTGTGTGTGTGGTGTGTTGTGTGTGTGTATGTGTGGTGCGTGTGTGTGTGTGTGCCTATGTTTGTGCGAACGTGGATGAGTGCGTGCACACGTATGTGTGTGCGTGTGTGTGTGTGTGTGTGTGTGTGTGTGTGTGTGTGTGTGTGTGTGTGTGTGTGTGTTTGTGTGTGTGTGTGTGTGTGTGTGTGTGGTGTGTGTGTGTGTGTGTGTGTGTGTGTGCGGAAGATGGAGAGTATTATTCAGATAGGCATATTTTAGAACAATAATGTAAACCAATATTCCTGATTTTAATGAATCTTGATGCAATAACAACCAGTTATGACAACTGTATCAATTATTCATGCATTGTTAATAGTACTTGGGCAGTTAGATCTAGTTCCCACCCCTTTCCCCCCTAACCCCCTCCCCTCTCTCTTTCTTACAGAGAGTACTTGGGCAGTCGTGACCTGTTCAGATAATTTCCATCATTTAAGCAAAATCATTATTTAAAAAATTACCAGTTGATTTTGGTTTTACTGACTTCTCTCTCTCTCTCTCTCTCAGCCAGGAAAGGGGTTTCTTCCGATGCTGTGCTACCTCAAAGTGGCTCTCTTGGAATCCAAGGTTCTGCTGGCACGATTCAACTCTGTCCACAGTCAGCCAGCCAAGATGATGAGGGAATGAAAGTGACACAGGTCGGTTTTTTAAATTTAGAGAGTTTTTAATTTTCACAGATTTGTTTGTACTCTTCATTGATCATAGGAAACCCTTATCTCATCCTGAAATAATGTGTTAGAACTTTCTTTATTTTGATCTAACAGCGGGTGCTAACACTTTATTTGCTAACTCTCTCTCTCTCTCTCTCTCTCTCTCTCTCTCTCTCTCTCTCTCTCTCTCTGTCAAACACATCCTCTGTGTATTACAGTGTGTACACAAAACCTGCAGAGTGGGTACCTGTGTTCACCATTCAATGTTTTTTGTTTTTTTTTTTTGCTTTTACAAATGGTGCTGTTTGTGTTTGGATTATGAGATGCTACATTATCCAACTTCAAAATTCATTTAAAATAGTTTATATTGTTATCATCATTATCACCACCATACACAAAAGGCACACAGAAAACCCCAGCAGTAAATGATCATGACAGAAATAATGTGTTGGTGATTGCTAAAGGATAAAAGAATTAACTGGTTGTACAAACGTTTTTCTGCTGTTGGAGTACTTGACATAAGTATTTCAAACTTATAAACAGCTTATGTATCTCTCTCTCTTTTTTTGGGTATATGATGCTCATTTGGGTTAAAAAGTAAAATGCTACATTGAACAGTTGGGCTTTATGTCTTGTGCATTTTATGGAAACTGATAGCAAGTAATGTTCATGAGCTTTCAACTTTTGTGCACTTACAAAAGCAATGAAAATTAGCTAATGTTGGGTGAAATTGGCACTGATTGCAACCAATATGATTGCACTTTGCAGCCAATGTTCTCTAATCTTCATTGCTTCAGTAAAAGTGTAAAATTTTAAACTCTGCAAATGTTCATTCTTATCAATCTTCAAACTAGGCACAACATATAAAAGACATTTCTGTGTTGGTTTTTGTTTTCAGAAATCTTCTCCTGAGGATGTAGAGATGGACATTGACATGGTTGAGGAGTCGTCCCCAACAGACTCCCAACATCAGTGAGTGGGAATGATATTCTTTTGACAGTTCAGTATCAGTGCAAAGTTTTTTTTTTTTGTTTTTTTTTTTAGGGTATCATCGTGGTTTTTTTTTTTTCAGATATGAAGACTTTGTTTGATGGGAATTGTCATTTGCTAGTTAATCTAGTTCTATTGATGTACGATCAGTTTGCGCATGCATTATCCCCCTTTTCGGCAATAACACATTCTCATTTTCTCTCTCTACATTTAACGCTCTTGTTTGTTTCTCCCTTCAGGGTTTCCTTCTTGTTACTGGTTTTTCTTGATATCTCCGGTTTCTCAGGGAAAAGCTCAGCTGTTTCTCTGGGAAAAGCTCAGCAGTTGTCATGTTGATACTGCGTGCTGAACTCAGTGCAGTGACTTCCGGCCTGAATTGTGTGTTGTTCTATGCCGGTGCCATGGTTTTCTCTCCCAGTATTGATCCATTTAATGTAGCTGCCTACCTTAGCAGAGGCTCACTGCCTGGCTGCCTGGTGTTGTTGGTCAGCGGTATTCCGCTTGCTCCACTTCACCGCTTTTCCTTGCATGATGAATAGGTCAACATGGTTCGTTGCTCTAGTTACAGTTCTCAGCATTTGCACCCTGATCATTCGCTTATTTTAACCTTTTGATGGAATTCCATTTCTCATCATCTCTCCTATGTTTTTCTTTTCCTCCTTACTTCATATCCATACTTTATTTAATGTCATTCTTTTCTTCACTTGTTGATATATTGAAACATGAACATTGGTATGAAATAGTTGGGACATGCAGGGACACAGTCAGTGCAAGGTGTTGATGCAGGGACACAGTCAGTGCAAGGTGTTGATACAGGGACACAGTCATTGCAAGGTGTTGATACAGGGACACAGTCAGTGCAAGGTGTTGATGCAGGGACACAGTCATTGCAAGGTGTTGATACAGGGACACAGTCATTGCAAGGTGTTGATGCAGTAGCAGAAATGGGTCAAGATAAGATTGTAAGATTGGGTGGGGGGGGGGGGGGGGGGGATAAAGAGGGGAGGAACATTATTAATCAGATACACATATTTTAGATGGCTAAGCTAAACAAATAATAATCTTGATTTTTGATTAATCGGGATTCAATAACAACTAGTTGTGACAATTTTGTCAATATTTTTTATATTATTGATAGCCCTTGGACAGTTATGACTGATCATTTAAGCAAAACGCTTTTTAAAATTTCCAGTGGATTTGGTTTTGCTCACTTTTCTTTCTCTCTCTTTCTCTCTCTCTTTCAGTCAAGAAAGGGGTTTCTTCCGATGCTATGCTACCTCAAAGTGGCTCTCTTGGAATCCAAGGTTCTGCTGGCACGATTCAACTCTGTCCACAGTCAGCCAGCCAAGATGATGAGGGAATGAAAGTGACACAGGTCGGTTTTTAAATTTAGAGAGTTTTTAATTTCACAGATTTGTTGGTACTCTTCATTGATCATAAGAAACCCTCATCTCATCCTGAGAGAGGATTACTTCCTAGTTTTGATCTAACAGTGGGCACTGTTTTTGCTGACCAGTCTCTCTCTCTCTCTCTCTCTCTCTCTCTCTCTCTCTCTCTCTTAGACACACATCCTCTGTGTGTTACAGTGTGTACACAAACCCCCCAGAGTGGGTGCCTTTGTTTACCATTCAATATTGTTGATTTTTGTGATTTGACAAATGCTGCTGTTTTGTTGATTTATGAGATAATCATTATCATCATCATCACCACCGTACACAAAAAGCACACAGAAAACCCCAGCAGTTAATGAGCATCATGACAGAAGAAATAATGTGTGGGTTATTGCTAAAGGATAAAAGACTTAACTGGTTGTATGAACATTTTTCAGCTGTTGAAGGACTTGACATAAAGTATTTATTTCAGACTTATTAACATCTCATGTATCTCTCTCTTTTTCTTGATTTTGTAGTTGGTGTTTGTCAAACTGAAGTTGATTTTCAAACTTAGTACATAATTTTTCAATACACATGCTTTTATATGACGCTCATTTGGGGTAAAAAGTCAAAGATGCTACATTGAACAATTTGGGCTTAATGTGTGTGTGCATTGTATGGAAGCTGATAGCAACTAATGTTCATGAGCTTTCAAATTTTGTGCACTTACCAAAGCAATGAAAGTTAGCGAATGTTTGGTGGAATTGGATCTGATTGCAGCCAATGTTCTCTCATTTTTATTGCTTCAGTAAAAGTGGAAGATTTCAAACTCTGCTAACAGTGGGTGTTAAACATTTATTTGCTTAAAGAAATCTCTCTCTCTGTCTCTCTCTCTCTCTGTCTGTCTCTGTCTCTCTCTTTTGTTTTTAACAAACTACCAGTCTTTCTGTGTACGTTTGTATATAAGCGTGTGTTTAACTAATAAAGTTCCTAAAAGATTTTAATGAAATGATCAGAAAAGGTCCGAATTGGACCGAGGACCAGTTGATGGAATTTTGGGATTAATCTGATTCACCATTTGGATATAGGAATTGTTTTGATTTTTTAATATAGACATTTTCATCATCATTTCAAAGCTGGGACTTTCATTACTCCTTGCGGCAGCTAGAGAACGGATCTTTGCTTCTGTCAAAGTCAAGCTTGACTGAACTAGACTGGCAAGCATGCTGCGCATAGGCTTTTGTTTGTCCAAGAGCCTTAAGCAACAATCCTTTTGTGATTGTGACTAGACAGGCTAGCGTGCTCTGTGTCAACGCAAGAGCCTTTAAGCAATGATCCACTTGAGTTTATTTGTAAATCACTTTCTTGAATGTTGCTTTCTCTCTCTCTCTCTCTCTGTATGCATGGTGGTGTGTGTGAAAGCCTTGACAAATTTAAATGTTATATAACATGGGAATAATAGGTGGTTGAAGCCCCACCCCACCCCGTACCCCCTACCCCACCCTGTCACCCTCCCTCCCTGTGAAAAAAAAGAAGAGGAAAACCGCTTGCTGGAGGGCTTTGCGCTGTCTGAATATGTTCTTGTTTCTTTTCTTGCTTCATTGAAATGTAGTATTTCAAACGCTGCAAAATTTTGTTGTTATGAATCTTCATACAAAGCACAATATGAGAAAGACATTTTGTGTGTGTGTGTTTTTTCAGAAGTATACCCCTGAGGATGAAGAGATGGACCACTACATGGCAGAGGAATTGTCCCTATCAGACTTGAGCGGTTGTGAGTGGAAGCCATGTTCTTCCGACAATTCAGACATTGTGTCCAATTCTGTGGATTCAATGTCAGCATTGTGTTTCCATTATTAATGAAAAAGGGTGATTGCTTGAGGACAGAGTGTGGGGAAAAGCAAATCAGTGAGACTATTGTAGAATCAGTGCAAGGTGTTGAAGTAGGAACAGAAAACAAACAAGCAGTTAATAAAGGGGAGGAAAGGGGGCAAGGTGTTGATGTAAGAACAGAAAAGATCATGCTGATGCAGGGGAAGAAAGGGAGCAAGTAAAAAATATGAAGAAAGAAATAAAACAAGTGTAACTTTGTCTTCAAGAACCTATGGAAAGTATAAATGGGACAAAAAACACTGCTGTAAATTTTGTCGCAAACTTGTATTAAAGATGAGTACACACATGCAGGATGTGCATGAGAAAGAGCCAGAAGTGGCCAGAATTCTAGCCATGGAAAAGGGGTTACAGGAAAGACGACAAGCTTGGATTGGCCTTCAGGATGAAGGTGATTATCTTCATAACGTTGAAGTTCTGGAAAAAAAAGTCAGGATGTGTGATTCCTAAATATCACACAAAAGGAAGCAGAGTTGAAGACCTCCTTGCCTATTCTTTTTGCAAAGGGCTGTATCAGAAGAAAGTCATTCAGTGCATGCAAAGCATTGCCATCAGAAACCAAACCAATGTCAGCTAGCTAAAAGAGGTCATGCTGCCAAATTCGGGAGACTAATGCTTCCAGTTCCACTGGATGTTGAGGGCGCATTTTTACCATCAGATCCTTGAAAGGCAGAAGGAGGATGATATTAGGCACATAATTCAGAATGATTCGCTTCTCCGGAATTTGGGAAAAGACAGTTTGACAGGAGAGACATAGAAGAGCACACTGCTGGCCAAATAAGTTCTAGAATGTGTGAATTAGGAAGACTTATGAAGATTCTCCAAAACAGATCACAACTAAGTTTCATGTTTGAATGATGTGATCAGTGCGACTCACTTTGATGAGCTTGTACTGGCTGTGAAAGAGTTGGCTGGATTTGATTCAGAAACCCATCAGTTTCAGACAGGCCATTTGACAATGTGGATAGGCCGTGCATTGAAAAAATGCTCCCAGATAAAGCAGTGGTTCTGGAGTATTGGGCATCAAGAACCTTGGCAGTGTGATCTGATGTCCTGGACAGTGCACAGTCTGGCAAAGGGAGATCTCTGAGGGACAACATTTTGACTCTGTTTCACTGGAGACTGGTATGGTGCCTGGGAGTTCCTCAAACGCAACGAGTGTGGGAACGGGAAGAGCAGCACAGTCTGTGGGCAGAATGACAATGAACAACCAAAGCTGATTCCGCATGGTGAAGTATGTGAAGATGTTACCAAAGTGCATAAACTTCTCGAGAAGACAAAAGTTTTCAACAGGGACTATACCACTCTTGTGAAGGCAACTCTCTGTGCAGTTTCACTTTTCAACCGCAAAAGAAGAGGTGGGGAACTTCAGCGGATGAGATATCTGATTTTCAGCTAACAAAACTGGAAGTGACAACCAATGAAGATATCCTGAAAGGGCTGACAGAAGTCGAAAAAAGATGGTTGCTGGATGAAAGTATTTTCAGGCATGTGGATGGAAATCATGAGGGAAGCTTTCAATAGGACCTGTTCCCCGTTTTGCTGACAAAGACCATGATCAACAGTATGGAGCGAATTCTTCATGACATGAGTGCAAGCAATTCCTGAGAACAATGGCATTGCTACTTCCCACAGGCACCACATTTTGCTACACCTTGACTGTTATGGACAGAGACACTTGCAGAGAGACATGATGTGTTTTGAAGCGTTTGCAGTTGAAGCACAATTTTGTCCAAGTCCAGGCCCATCTTCCGACATTCACCCCAGCCCCCTAAGCAGATTGCGCCAACTTTGGCTCACAAGCCACTGTGGCCATCACGGATTTGGATCAGGACCAGCTTGCAGACTTTCTTTGGTCATGATATTCGCATTCACAGACATATTACTGTCAGCCCTCAGGAACTTCTGCCGAAAAGCCAAAAGTGGCAAAGATATTGCTGTCTGTTGAAACAATGGCAGGACCGACTTTGAGACATGCATCAGGCGATGAGTTGGCGTGATGAAGAAATTGACTTTGATGAACAAAACATCTGGAACTTGCAGCAAAGTGTCCACTGAAGCCTTGTGCCAGAAAAACAAAAGACAGCCGTCAAAGAAGAGTCTTTGGATCCTGAAGAAACAAAAAAAACAAAACGGACAGTTCCCGAGGACAACCTGGAGCATCCATTTCCCCTGAAAAAGAAAAAGCCGAGCCTAGATTTACAAGAAAGCCATGGGGAAAAGAGATGAATGGATAGCTGTTCAAAACCCATTTCAAGACTCATCTCATCCTGAAGAGAACTGCCAGGGAAAATGGAAATACAGCATGTAATGGCAGAAGAGCCTACTCTCAGGAACAGGCGCTGGATGAACATTAAGATATCTTCGCAACATGCTCAGAAAGAGTTTCCCCTGAAGTTCCTTGAAGATGTGTGGAATAGTTGTGGTCAATATTTTTTTTTTTCTGTCAAATTACTGCCATTCAAACAATCTCTCCCATTATTACTTACAACCAAAATGTTTTGCTGTTGTGAGACAAGAGTGGATTGGAATTAGGTGATCCCAGGAGTGTTTCAGCTGGGGAATGTGACAAAGTGTAACTTTATGGCAATGTATAGGAAACATTGGGAGGAGGGTAAAGAGGGGGTTTGGGGGGGGGGGGGGTGGGGGGATGACAGTTAAGAAGTAAAGGGAAATCCCTTGCCTGTGCATCTTCGATATGACTGGACTTTTGTGGGAACCCATTTGTCAGTTATACTATTCACCTGTACCACTCCCAACACTCATTTTTTCCTAGCACCTTTTTCTCCTTTGCATGTATGCTTTGTTATTTTGATATCTTAATTATCACCGCTTGCTAGGACAAAATTCAACAGATGTTTTACCCATACACAGTCTACAATCATGTTTTTGTTGTTTCAAATTTTAGCGATACTGTTAGGAGTTATGTTTATTTTTTCAGAAGAATCAACCATGGTGGTAGTGTTTTATGAAGTTTTTATTTCTGTTTTGTTCTTCTGTAAATTATGTCAAGATGTAAGAAGAGAAAGATGATAGGTTATACACTTCACCACTGGAGAATCTTTTAGTGCCTGCAAGTGTCCAGTGTGGAATGCCCAGCTGGGAAACCGTTTTGATGGCTTTACTTGAACATGAATGTCCCCACCTTTTCCTTCTTTCTTTTTTTTTTTTTTGATGGGGAGGGGGAGGGAAAAACATATAGATACATAAAAAATCTGGTTTTGTTTGCCCACACTAAATCTCGGGAACTACTGTGCCGATTGTGTTCATTTTTGGTATGCGGGTAAACTTTCATATTGGCAGTGGCTAAATCTCAGAACTACTATACCGATTGTCTTCCTTTTATGTGTGTGGCTAGACTATCATGATAAGCAGGATTCTCAGGGGCTTTTAGGTCGTTTTAAGCCCTTTTAGATTAATTTTTGGATAAAAGGCCTTTTATGTCCCTTTGGGTTAGGTTCTAGGTCCTTTTCTTGATCTGAAATCCTTTTGAGCTCATGAGTCAAGTCCTTTTATCGACTGTTCAGTTCATGCAGTTCTTCTATTCATAAGCTCCTGATATTTCATTGTGAGCATTTTCTTTTTGCTTCAAAGACTGTCAGGTACACAGTATGTTGCTATGATGAGGGAATAAGCTCTAAAATGGTCTGATGGGACATGACCTGAACATTTCCGAATTCCTTAATTCGATTGGTCTGCAATAGCTTAATTTTGCACAAACAAAACTGCACCATGTAGGGGAAGTGCACCTTTCAGAGGACAGTGGTTACAAGATGAGAGATTTAAAGGGATCTACAAAGTGGTAATAGACTACACATGCTGTATGTTAGTGAAAAACAGTATTATATAAAAACTTGGGAGCAGTTTTACAAGAAAATAGATGTGCTTTCTTATGGGAAAGCCAATGTTGACATGATATTAAGAGAGGGCCGCTGACAACTCAGCCGGACCGTGATGCCTGGAGGACCCTTGGCGGCGGCATATGCCCCAGAAGGGTCGTAGGCATAAGTATGTAAGTAAGTGTTAATAAAGAAGGTTGTAAATCCCAATGTCTTCAATATCAAATATCCCAAACTGATACAAAATGAAGCATTACGGCATACAAAGTGGAATGTTTTGTAAAAGTGACTTTAAGAAATAGCTTTTTTTCGCAACCCGGTATATACACATCAGCCAATATACAACAGTTAAACATTACTCTCAATGTCAAAACACAATATGTCAAAACCAGCAGTGGGAGTATTGAAATATATCAGGCCCTAACAGGGTATTTTAATGGAGTATAAAGTATGTTTGTCTTCAATCTCACCCGCCTAAGAGCGAGGACAAAGGTTCACGAAGTCCTCAGAGATGCTGTTTGCTGATGATGATGCAATTTTGCCCCCCCGCCCCCCCCCCCCCCCCCACCACACACACCACACCACACTTGGCAGTCATAATGGACCACTTCTTTGCAGGCCGCGAACACACACACCATTCACACAACCACAGCAGAAACCACACTGTCAGAACGGCCCAGTCACCACCGTGGACCACTTCTTTACAGGCCTGCGAAGACTTTGGGCTGACCATCACCTGAAGAGACAAACGTTGGGGGCAGCAACAAGACATACTGTCACCCCCCAGTCATCACCGTTGACAACTATGAGCTTAATAATCGTCCACCAGTTTACATACCTTGGAGTCCACTGTCGCAGACAACGTCTTCCTTGATGCTGAGATCGACAAGACGATTGTAAAGAAAAGTGGCCAACAACAACACTTGCCTGCCACAACACAAGGTGTGGTCGAACCCCAAGCTGACTAGTAGAGACCGATGATGGCTGTGTACAATGTCCTCAGCACCTTGATGTATGTTAGTGAGACAGGAGAGAAAGCTCAGTACCTTCCCTTAACCTCCGATGCATACTCGACGACATCTGGCAAGACAAAGTGACCAACACTGAGGTTCCCTATCTGCGCCATGCTCTTATCATGCACACTCACCGAAGTCAGAATGTAGGTAGAAATGGTGGGAAATAG
>JADBJO010016417.1:0-25000 GCA_016801955.1 Conus betulinus | reverse complement strand
AATCTGATAAAATGTTAGCTTTTGATATAGTATGTATAATGGGTGACTTTAATTTTCCTTCTATTGATTGGAAGGGTAAGTGGTCTGGTACAAAAGATAATGAGTTTATAGAATGCTTACATGACTCATATTTACATCAAATGGTAAAGGATCCTACACGTCATAGAATTGGTCAAAGATCAAATATTGTTGATTTAATATATTGAACAATGATATGATTATTTCAGATATTGAACATTTAAGTCCACTGGGTAAAAGTGATCATGAAGTGCTCTCTCGTTTGATTTATATATAACAAGTGGAAAAATAAAAGAAGAGTTTGAGATGAGATTTGACTTAAAAAAGGGTAACTTTCATCAAATGAGATCAGAATTAGGTAACATTGACTGGACTATATTGCATGATTTAAATGTTAATGAGTGTTGGGAAATTATTAAAGGATAAAATTCATGCTACTATGGAGAGAAATATTCCAAAAGTGAAAAATAGAAAAACATATTAAGGTAACTCTCCATGTGGATGAACACAAATCAGCTATGAGAATAGTAAAAAAAGAAGTATAAGCTGTTTAAAAGATTTTTAAACACCAAAGGTGGTAAAGATTATTTAAAATATGTGACTATGAGAAATAAATGTAACAAATCAATTAATAAGGCAAAAAAGGAATATGAAAAAAAATATTGCAGATCAATGTAAAGAAAGTCCCAAAATATTTTGGAAGTATGTACAATCTAAAATGAAATGCAAACCAACCATAAGTTTATTAAAAATGCCAAATGGAGACACGGCTGTATCGGATGTAGATAAAGCAAATACATTAAATAATTTTTTCTCTAGTGTTTTTACAGAAGAGGACACGAGTAATCTTCCTAAATTAGATTTTGCATCAAGGTCAGATGGAATTACTTTATCGGATATAATAATTACTCCTGCAGCTGTACAGCAAAAACTTAGCGCACTGAAGCCATATAAAGCACAAGGACCTGATAAAATTCCATCTAAATTATTAAAAGAATTGAGTAATGAATTATCCTTACCTTTATGTGTGCTATTTAATAAATCAATTGAAGATGCATCTGTTCCATCCGACTGGAAAACAGCTGATGTGATAGCTATATTTTTAAAAAGGTACTAGAACTGACCCAGGTAATTACAGACCCGTCAGCTTAACAAGTGTAATAGGTAAAGTCTTGGAGTCAGTCATTCGTGATGTCATAGTTGATTATATATGGAGACAAACAACCTTTACGTCCAGAGTCAGCATGGGTTTCGACAACATCGTTCATGTTCTACTCAATTATTGGAGGTCATGGAAGACTTGACTCAGATGATTGATAAAGGAAAATCTATTGATATAATATATTTTGACTTTCGTAAGGCTTTTGATACAGTGCCACATGAAAAATTACTAATAAAATTAGGTTCTTATGGAATTTCAGGCCATGTTTTAAATTGGATCAGGGATTTTTTAAAGAATAGAACTCAGCGAGTTAAAGTTGGGGCTACCTATTCTAGTAAAACATTGGTGAAGAGTGGAATTCCGCAAGGTAGTATTCTTGGGCCCTGTATTATTCACAATTTTTATAAATGATTTACCTCAATCATTACACAGTTTCTGTAAGATTTTTGCTGATGATACTAAAATTTATAATACAACAGAAAATCATGAATTGTTACAAATGGATATTGATACTTTGGAAAGATGGTCTGAGACATGGAACTTGTATTTTAATGCTTTAAAATGCAAAGTACTGCATATTGGCAAAAAGAATCCCGAGCATGACTATGTTATTAAAGGTACTCAGACAGTTATTATAACCAAATGTGAAGAAGAAAAAGACTTGGGGGTCATTTTTGATAAAATGTCAGATTAAATGGGAAAAACTGTTTGGGTGCTGGATGTGAAAACCCAGCAAAACAGCTGTTGCACACAGTGTTACTTAGTACAGCTTTAGCTTTGATGTGGCTGTCTTAGTTGCTATTAGTTGGTTTCAGAAACTGTGTGACTGATGGCACTGCTTTTGTTGGTTGTTGTATTTTTGTTTTTTGTTCTTGGCACACTTACAGAGGGTGATCAAACACATGATAGAGGATTTTAAAGGGTCATGTACACATGAGAAATGAAAGGAGTGAATCATTGAATGAGAACTCCAGTGTGTCAAATATGCACAGAGTGTGCATAATGGGGAGTCATGAGATACAGTGGTACAGAAACTTTAAGGAGAACTAAGAGGAGCCCATTATCCACTCCATTCTGAAATCTTAGTAGCCAACTGAAAACTGAAATGGAAATTAAATTAAATAAAAACACAAACAACCATATTTTTTCAGCAAGCTTTCGAGCCACTGCTCTTCTTCAGGCCGCATGACAACAAGTGACGCAACAGAAAAAATGATGTCCATTGGTGACAGTATCTGTGACATCATCTCTCTCTCTCTCTCTCTCTCTCGTGCACAACTCCATCATCCTCCGTTTTTCTGTACAGTCCCACACATTGAGCCCTTGTGAATAGTTCGTCTTCAGCTTGTATCTCCAGAACCTCTCCCTCTCTCTTCGTTTATTGATGTCCGGACTTTTCATGAGTTCGATGACTGTGCAGCGCAGGTCGGTCAACTGGTGACCAGGGCCATTGAAGTGTTTGGCAACCAAAGTGTCCTTGTGCCTGATGTGGAATGGAAACAAAAATAGTTGATTTGGAATTAATAAAAGGCAAATTCTGTAAACTAAACAAACAAACAAAAAAACCTTTTTAGAAAGCTGTTGAATTCTCACTGTTTCGCTAGTGAGTGTGGAGGGAGTGTGTGTGTGTGTGTGTGTGTGTGTGTGTGTGTGTGTGTGAGAGAGAGGGAGAGAGAGAGAGAGAGAGAGTGTGTGTGTGTGAGTGACAGAGAGAGAGGTTTCACTGTCCATCTATCAGTTTGTCTCTGTCTGTCTGTTTGTCTCTCTTAATCTTATTCTTTCCACACAGTTTTAAGCTAGTAAAAGTCATTCCCATTTGTAAATCTGTCTGACAGTTGATATAAAACAGTTCGCTTGTGTTTTTGTCAATAATGTAAATTGAAAAAGTAGATGATCACTGTGTTCTAGGCATAATAATTGACCACAACCATTCATGGACTGTCACATCAAAACGCTGTGCAAAACAGTATCCAGACAAATATGTCAGTTATGCAGGATTAAGTACTTTTTGATCTACGAGGTCAGAAAATTATTCCTAAATGCATTTTGATCTTCGAGGCCAGAAAATTATTCCTGAATGCATAGTCTCTTTAATCAATTACAGTTCGACACTATTTGACATGGGCAGTGAATCAAAGGGAAGAACACCAACCCCTCCATCCATCACCTGAAACTTGCCGATGCTCTGATCACTGACAAAACAAGCTGTTGCCAATCTGTTGGCCTCCACCATCCAACAGAACTTCTCATCTTCAAATAAATCTGCAGCCGTTTTAACAAGCAAATCAGAGAGAAATCTTCATACAATTTCACATCAGACAACTCTGAAGTTTACATCTTCCTTTTTCAATCAATGAACTAAAATCAGCTTTGCAAACCTGCAATGATTCTGCCCCTAGTCTGGATGACATTCATTATCAGGTTTTGAAACACCTTCCAAAAAGCTGTCTTCAGACCCTTCTTAAAGTCTATAACCATATCTGGACCACAGGGTGCTTTCTGCCCTCCTGGCGGAAAGCCCTTATCATTCCAATCCCAAAGCCTGGAAAGGACCCTACCAACCCATCAAACTATCGCCCAATAGCTCTGACCAGTTGCCTCTGTAAGCTGATGGAAAAGATGGTCAACTCTCGTCTGATGTGGAAGCTGGAAACCGATGCCTTTTGGCCAGTGAAACAGTGCGGGTTCCGCAAATACCACTCGACAGTTGACCATTTAGTCGGTCTGGAAACCACCATCCGCAACGCCTTTGTCAATAAGCAGCATGTGGTCGCTATCTTTTTCGACCTAGAAAAAGCGTATGACACCACATGGAAATCAGGAATTCTTATGGATTTGCATAAACTTGGTTTTTGTGGTTATCTGCCTCTCTTTACCGAAAACTTTCTGGCTGATCGACAGTTCCAGGTGCGTGTTGTTGGCACCACACTCTCGGACATCCATGGGCAGGAGTTGGGTGTACCTCAGGGGAGCATCCTTCCTCCTGCCCTTTTCAGCATTAAAATCAATGACATTGTGAAATCGGTAAGCCAGGGCTCTGAGTCCTCTCTGTTGACACTTCGTGCTGTACGCAGTTAGAGCTTCTTACGCCAGCGTACAGCGTCGACTCCAACTTTGTGTCAACAAGATTCAACAGTGCGCTGAGGAAAAAACGGGTTTACCTTCTCACGTACCAAAACCCAGTCAATCCATTTTCACAATTTTCATCAGTTTTTTGCTGATCCTGAAATTCTTCTGGATAAGTCCACCATTCCAGCTGTTAAGGAAGCCAAATTTCTGGGGGTTATTTTTGATCAAAAACTCAACTTTCTCAGCCACATTAAAAACCTCAAAACTTCTTGCCAGAAAGCTCTGAATATTCTACAGGTCATAGCACACACTGACTGGGGCGCTGATAAGAAAACGTTGCTGCACCTCTACAGAGCCTTGGTCCATTCCAAACTGGACTATGGTTGTGCTGTGTATGGCTGTGCAAGACCGTCTTACCTAAAACTCTTTGACCCTATCAACCATCATTATATTCAAGGGCTTGGTCTCTGTCTTGGAGCATTCCACACCACCCCTGTGTTCAGCCTGTATGCAGAGGCAGGTGAACCCTCACTGTCCAACCGCAGGCTGAAACTTGCTTTGAATTACTATATCAGACTGTTCTCGGAACCGGAAAGCCCTGCCTATGACTGTGTCTTTGACACTCAGTTTCAAAGCAAATTTGAAAACAACCCTAACTGTATTCTGCCATTTGGTCTTATATGCAGCCTTGCGAGCAGAATGCAGGTCTAGACCTTTGAGTTCTGTCTGATCTTTCCAAGTTTCCAGATGAGCCTCCATGGACCTTTTTCACACCAGAGATTCGTTTTGATCTTGCAGCTTTTCGCAAAGAATGTACCAGCTCTCTGGCATACAAGGCATTGTAACAGTATGCTGAGCTCTGTTCAAAACTCCCATCATATCAGAAAATTTTCACTGACAGTTCCAAGTCTGAAGATGGAGTGGCCTGTGCAGCCTATTGCCCTGGTGCTCCTTCTCAAATACTGTTAGAACATATTCCTTCAGATGCTTCTGCTTACTCTGCTAGAACATATTCCTTCAGATGCTTCTGCTTACTCTGCTGAACTTACAGCTCTGGTTCTGGAACTGAGGATAATCTCACAATCTAAGAAGAGGGACTTTCTGGTTCTGTCAGATTCACAGTCAGCTTTGGAGGCCGTAGCTGGCGGCAACCTTCAGCATCCAGAACTTTTACACTTCTTTGAACTTTTTACCAAGTTGAAAGTGGAGGGTTACAACATTATTTTGGCTTGGGTTCCTGGTCATGTTGGCATCGAAGGGAACGAAATGGTTGATCGTTTGGCCAAGAATGCCACAAGAGAGAAACTGTCCAACATATACATCCCCTGCTCAGATCTGAAACCCCAAATTACCAATTATGTCAGAGACCTCTGGCAGGAGGATTGGAATACACAGACGGATAACAAACTCTTTCAGATCCGTCCAAAGCTTAAGGAGTTCCTCTCATCTACGTCTGGTGGTTGTAAAGAAGAAACAGTTCTGTGCTGGCTGCACACAGGCCATTCGTATTTTACCCATTCCTACCTTTTAAAGAGTGAAGATCCGTGGTGCATTCCATGTCATGTGCCACTCACAATGAAATGTATTATTTTAGAGTGTTGGGACTTGCAGGATGTGAGACACAAAGATTTTACAGCAGAGTCCACGAAAATCCTGTTCAGAGATGTCCCACCTGACGTGATCTTTGGGTTTTTGAGAGAGATTAACCTTTTCATCTGATTGAAGATTTTATGGATGAAAGATTTTAATGAAGTTTTCTGGTGCCTTTCTAGAAGTCATTTAAAGACATGTGTGAAAGTTTTTTGTTTTTTGTTTTTTTTTTTTACTGGTGAGTTGATTTTAACCCACATAACGCTGGAGCGCCCGCTAGCGCCCGCTACAAATCCATATGGCGTTTCCGTAGAGCGCCCGTCAGCGCCCGCTAAACACGTGGTGTCTATGGGCGCAGCCATCGCTGTTTACATAAACGAGACTCTCGCGAGAGCGAGAGCTTCGATTGCAGCACTTCTTTCCGCGCCATTTGCAATTTACTAGGTCAAGATCGGTTGTGTTTTTACCAGAGCTACGAATTTTCAAAAATTCCAAATGAGTTTTGATGTCCGACGAAGAGTTATGGCGCATGCTCAACTACGATTCCGACGACGATGGAGAAGAGTTTGAGGGTTTTTCACGCGAAGAACTTGTGAAAGTTGATCCAGCTGAAGTTGAAAGTGACCTGGATATTGATTTTGAAGCAGTCGCTGCCGAATTCGAAAGTGAGAGTGAAGAAAGTGACGATGAAAATGGGTCAAGTGTGGATCGACTGCCTGACCTCCCAAAGCGAAATTGGCAAGATCCTTTAGGCAATGTTTCAGTCGATGATTTTAAAGAAAATGTTGGTGTTGTGCACAACCTAGCTGTTGGTGCAAGTCCCCTGGAGTACTTTTCTCTTTTTTTCCGGATTCCGTCCTGGAAAACATTGTAGATCAAACGAATTTGTATGCTACTCAAGTGCAGCAAGAAAAGAAGGCGGATCCAAAATGGCAGCCAGTCACACTGAGCGACATCAAGCTGTATCTTGCAATCAACATCATGATGGGTATTCACATTCTGCCCCGGCAAGACAACTACTGGTCAAGTGATGACAAGCTGAATGTGCCTGTATATCTGGTCTCATGTCAAGAACTAGGTTTGAGAAAATTGGCCAGTATTTTCATCTCAATGACAGGTCAAAATTCTGCCCCAGAGGACATGCCAACCATGACCCTCTTTTCAAAGTGCGCCCAGTTCTTGATGCTTTCAAGGCAAAGTGTGGGGAGCTGTACAAACCTGGGCGGGCTATCAGCATTGATGAGGCCATGGTGAAATTCAACGGGCGACTTTTTACTTCAAGCAATACATGAAGTCCAAGCCTACACCATGGGGGATCAAGATCTGGTGCAGTGCAGATCCCACGTCTGGCTACTTGCTGGATTTTGATGTGTACACACTGGCAAGGCACAACAACCATTGAAAGGTAGTGTTTTCATTTATAAATTTTATTTTAAAAAAAAGCGCCAAGTTATGTTTAACTTTTTTGTGAATGGGGACAATGGGTGGGAGGGATGAGATGGGGTGTGAGTAGGGGTGGAGTGAAGGGTAGAGGAATGGAAGAACGTGAAATACTTTTTTTTATTAGACAGACAGGACTGACTGGAAATGTCTTTTTCATGTAAATGTACAATCATTTTGCTTGTATTATCTTCCTTTTTTTTTTTTTTTTTTTTTTTAAATACAGAGGTTTGATTGCTGATCAAGTATTATCTAACAAAACCAGTATTATTATTCCATGTACGTACAAAACATTCACACACTGCCAGATTCTCTTGTCTCCCTTTCTTTCTATAAGAAGAAAATTACACCAATTTTAAAACAGCAACACACTGACATTGATAGTTTGATTTAGTATATATTTTATTGCAGGTGGTCTTGGACACCATGTGGTGATGACTGTGGGGAAAAAGTACATGGAGAAGGGGCACCACTTCTACCATGACAACTTCTTCACATCCGTCGCCCTGGCTGATGAGCTTCTGGCCCACAAGACGCGTTCATGTGGCACCATCCGCATGAATCGTAAAGGCTGGCCTGATGACCTGACAGTCAGCAAGTCAGGAAAGGGGAAGAAAGGAAAGGCCAGAAGATGAAGAAAGGGGAGGTCAAGTTCCGGCAGCAGGGGTCGATGGTGGCTACACTTTGGCAAGACAAGCGCACCATTGCTGTCCTCTCCACCAACGTCGATCCAGTGATGGGAAAAGCACTTCGTCAGACTGGTAAAGGTGAGTGAACATTTCAGTCTTGTATTATCACTACAGTTTCCATCTGGATAGAAAACAACTTACCTTCAAACAGGAGCACCTCTGCCCTATAAAGTAGGTATGTAGGTAAGTGTTGTTTTTTTTTTTTATGTATTCCTTTCATTTTTCTTTGTAGTGTATTTCTTTTTATTTACTTTCTAAATTTGATATAAAAAAACCCTGATATATTTCAATGTTTCTTTTTAATCCCAAACAAAAGACTCAAAATTAGTCTGCTTTGATTGCAGGCAAGCGTGAAGAAGTGCCTGTCCCACAGCCCGTCATCACCTACAACAAAAACATGGGCGGGGTGGATCTCCATGACCAGCACCGGGCCTACTACCCTGTGGGTCGGTCGGTCCTGCAGGAAATGGTGGAGATATTTGTTTTGGTTTTTTTGTCCAGAGCAGCCTGATCAACTCCTTCATCATTTTCTGCAAGACCAACTCCCCTAGACCCAGGTCCAAGCGGATCCAGGATCCGCTGTACTTCAGGCTTTCTGTCTTTGAGGGGTTGGTGCGCGGCAGTGTCATCACCAAGCGGCAAATGACCATGCAGCCAACTTTACTGGGGCGTGCTGTCACTGACCCAACTGAGCACTCGATAATTCGCATGCCAGGTCGCAAGAAGAGCTGTGTGCAGTGCATGAAGATGGGGCGTCGTCAGCCAAGCGGCCACAGCAAAGAAACTGTTATGGGGTGCTCAATTTGCAAGGCCCATCTGTGTAAAGGACATTGCTTTGCACAGTTTCATGCAGAACTTCTGCAGTAGACTGTCTTGTGGGTCTTCTGGATATGTGTGTAGTGTTTAGAAACATTTCAGAACTGTTTCTTTGACTTTGACTTTAAAATACCGGCCTGTAAATTTTTTTAGTCATGTTCACCTTCAAATTGGACATTTTATTTTTTTTGTGAGAAAATAGCCATATGAACCTGGGTTTTGTTCCTTTTTTCAGTACTTCATTATATGCAAAGTATAGGAAAAATAATTCATTGTACCAAAAGGTAGTATTTATATTTTTAATCAGTTTTTTTAAAATTAGACACTGGCCGAAATTGCAAGAGTTACTTCCCTTCACATGGGATTTCATAATAGATCAGCGCTGGGCAGCCTGGGGATACTTGGGTTAACGTGGTGACAGCCCTGATGTGGCCCTTTTGCGGTCGGCTGGGCGATAAGCAACATTATTTTATCTTATCTTACAATGGACAGTGCAAATTCATCAAAACGTTTAATCAGCATCTATGAACATGCCCTTGAAGCAGCTCTAATATCCTCCAGCCCAAATGAACTGGATTAGATTCAAGTTAGAGTTCTTTCACTAAGGGATATGTTTGGTATTACTATCAGTAAAGGAATGTTTATGCCAAAAACTGGATCTGGAGTAGCCCTACTATTTAGTCCATATTGGACAAATTCTATAAACTGTACAAAACTGCAGGCTTCTATACCTAGAACTGAACTATTTTAAACAAGTCTTTGTTATTTTGGTCCTCTTCTCAGGAACTCAATTCAGCCTGAGGTTAAATGCCATTGAAGCTCAGAACCTTACAAAAGAAAATTGTTTACATATTTTGGACACTCACTAACTATGTAGGTATGCAGTATAATTCATATTACCAATGCCAATCTACGTGTGTGTTATTTCTAGTTTATGTATTTTTTTTTCCAAGTGATTGTTGCTATCTATAAAGACTATTGTTTCAAAATAGTTTGCTACAGTTAATGATTGGACTTACTATATCTTCGTATGCAAATGTCAATATGTAAAAGATTTATGGTGTACTCGTGAAGTACATGTGTGCGAACCAACATACTGCTCATGAGTCATACATACATTTTCTGGGGATGGGGGGAGGATCAGGGAAGAATAATGGTTGTAACAAAATGCTTGACAAACCCATCTTATCGGTCCCATTCAAACCCCAAACCGAAGAATAGATTTCAAATCTATGCCCACTCTCTCCTCTCAGACCTCTCCCCCCCCCCCCCCCCTCCCCCCCCCCCCCACCCTTCCCCTTTCTCTCTCTTAGAATGGCGTGAGCCGCCCGGCTTAACATGATCTGTTGCAAGAGAATGTTTATGTCACAGGGACGCGTGTGAGTGACGTGTTACGTTGTTCTCTGTTCACCCCCCTTCCCCTTCAAAACCTCACTCACTCCCAAACGTGATGCATGATGCCGCAGGAAAATTTACATTGCATTGTAACAATATGGCCAGTCTCACCCCCCTCCCCCTTTCCGCCGCTATCATAACCCCCCACCCCCTCCCCCACCTGAGCAACAGGCAATCTCCCCCTTCTTCTCCGACACACACACACCCCCCCCCCCTTACTACTCGCAATGCTCTCAGTTAGCATTCGCTCTATAAGTGCACATAAATTTACCAGCCATTGAACTCGGCGCCAACTTCAAACGGTTTCCGTTGGTAAGAATAGATCCCTTCCCCTCTCATTCTCAGTGTTTGACTGACACCTTGTCAGCCAGATCAGGAACCTGATCTTGCAGTTTAGAATGCATATAGCAGACACATAGAGTCACAAATTGACTGACTCCTCAAGACAGCCTGTAGATCAAACCAGTGTAAGACGAAGGAATGACCAGAGAGAAGGTCTGGTAACCTCCTTCTACTTCTTGATCCCAATTCTAAATCACTGATTCGTCCCAGGAAAAAAACTGGGACCATGGTTGCGCTACAAACTGTGGCTAAACCTTACTTTGTAGCTATGCCAGACACCATGACTACACTTTAAACCAGGGCTACGCTACAACCACTGGGCAAGACCGGTCATGTAGACGCACCTCAGCCCAGCACTACATCAACAGGCCTACACAGGAGGATCAGTCATCAGCCACAGGAAAGGTCAACAACCTTCCCCGATACAAGATAAGGCTATTTATCCCCCTGGACTCAAAAATCCATCAGATCCTTACCCTCACTTTATGATGAAACAGTGAGAACATGTCCCTGAGTACCAATTTGGCTACTGCACTGGGTGTACACAAGCGAAGTGGATGTGTAAGAAAAGTGGGCTTTCAAAGTAACGCAGACAGGCCCACTGTATTCCAACTTAACCCTTTCACCGCCATGGGCGCTTTTTGGCGACGACTTGGCAGAGCGCCAAGGGCGCCTTTTGGCGACAAAGTAGGGTGACCTAACTCCCGATACTCTCACGATCCTAGTTCATGAGATAAAAAGCCAGCAATAAACGTCATAGTTGGGGGATGGTCTGGCCCATGCTCACAGCCATTTGCTTTGTCAGAGCACTATTCAGTTCAGTGTTTTATTGACTTTATTCCGATTGTTTTTCCATTCACTATGACGTCACCACAAAGCACTTTACGTACTCGACCTTGCCGTACATTTACCACAGATCAAGTGCTGGGAATATTGAATAGACAGTTGGTTGTTCCTAATACAGATGAAGAAGACCCAGACAGTCACGAGTAAAGAACGATAGTGAGGGCTTGACCGAATTATTCCAACGTGAAGCGTTGACCGTTGCCAACTTGTTATGAGAGACTGATAAGACGCCCACTTACTTAGTTACTACCCTACCGCGTGTGCCCCAGCGTTTTTGCGTTGAGCCAGCCAGCACTGACTGACTGTTCACTAACTCTATGTGAGGGAGCCAACTAAGACTTTAGGCAACGAACTTCACACACACGCTGTGGGCGACTCTTGCTGGTGGAGGTTGAAGGGGGCGTGGCCAACTGACACGTGAGAGGCGAGTATCACAGACGTCTTTCGAGTGGGTGTACAGCTGATTATATAGATCAACTGAATGACAAGGGTTCAGAGACCAACAGGTACATGAATGACTTGTGTTCATAATAAAAAAAAAATATATATATATATATATATATATATATTACTGTTGAGTGAAAGGGACGTGTGTGTGTGTTTGTGTGTGTGTGTGTGTGTGTGTGTGTGTGTGTGTGTGTTCCCTTTTCTCTTCTTACATGTGTACCAGTTAGGCATAAGAATGTGTGTGTGTGTGTGTGTGTGTGTGTGTTCCCTGCTATTGGAGTAGTTGTACTTGTGGCTGTTTCATGCACTTTTCTGTTGGAAATACCATACTTTCTGGTCTTCAGTTGTGAGTGGAGTATTTTTCCTCCATTGTTGAGAGTTTGTTGGCATTCTTTCTTTGTTTTTTACGCTTAGAAGAAACATAACATTCTTTTTTTATTTTGCATTTTTTTTTTGCACTTGAAATCACTAAAAAATTGAAATTGTTGTTGACTTACCATTACTAACATGTTATGATATAATAAAAGTACAGTGTATCTCCTCCATTTTACAAAGAATAGCATGAGAATTGGTTGTTTAGTTCCAGAGATACCCGCGTTTCACATATGCTGGTATACAATAAGAGCTTTTTTGGAAAAATGGCTGGCGATGGAGATATATGCAAAATAGAATGTCTGGCGGTGAAAGGGTTAAGCGGCTGCGTGGAGTGTAAGCAAGTAAAGTAGGGGTGAGGAAGGGCCCTTCATTGTTGTGGTTCAGTGAGAACTAAAATTAAGCCTATAGAAGTTAGAACAGACATGTACATACTTAGCTATGCGTAAGCAAGTAAAGTTGATGTGTGAAATTGTACTTGTGTCAGTTCTCTAATGTTCAATCAATGTTGAATGGTTAAACTTCTCTCTTCAATTCTGTCTCTCAGAGCTACAAGTACTTTTAAGTGTATAGCCCTAAGGAAACTTATCTCAGAGCCACTATAAAGTTTTTTAACAGTACCCGGAACAAATATAAATTTCTTTCGATGACTAGTACCGCAAAGTTGCTCCTTCCACCACTAGTAAGAGAGAGGGTGGAGGTGAAATGTTAACCCTCTTCAGTATGCACTTATCTGAGCTTAGGTACGCCAAAAACCATTGGCAAGGTAAGTAACTCCGTAATTTGGACATGGTTACCCAATTAAAAAAAAATTTAAAAGAGAGGAAAGGAAATAATGAAATGAAAATAATTGTAAAATTCCTACGAATATATATGTTGCTATATCGTAAGTTTGAAGAATGTCACATGAGCCATTTACTTGGGGGGAAAAAAAAATCTTCTTCAGAACTTTCTTCCGAATTGTTGTTCATCATACCTGGAACCTCATCCCAGTCGAAATCTAGGTCACTCTAAGGTTCATTACCCAGCACTTTCACTAAGTCTTATGCTGTAAATCCTACAAAACACAGTATCTCCATCACTAAATCTCATTATAGAACGGCAGAAATCAAAGTTAGCCATGGCGAAAAACAGCATCTTGACCTGAAAACTTTAAAAATTCGTAACTCGAGAACCACGGCACGCATCGACTTGCGGTTTTTTGCAAACGGAAGTAAATGGCTACAGGAAGAAGGAAGTCATGTTCTCGCGAGACTTCCTTTTCTACGAGAAACATGGCGGCGCCCATTGTTGCCACGTGTTTTACCAGGGGCGCTGGCAGGTGCTAGGGCCTTTTGGCTGTATGATTTCCGGTCGGGCACTAGCGGGCACTCGCTTATCAAGAGAGTTAAGATAATTCCCATAGAGAAATTATTCCAAGTCCATCCCTTAGAGGACACACCTACCACTCATTCATATTTCGTCATAATGGTGGTCCTTTTTTCTCTGTGTGTGTGTGTGTGTGTGTGTGTGTGTGTGTGTGTGTGTGTGTTTGTTTCATGATATTGACACGTTTGAATCTCTCTCTCTCTCTCTCTCTCTCTCTCTCTCTCTCTCTCTGTGTCTGTGTCTCTTTCTCTCTTTGTCTCTGTCCTTTTCTCTCTCCCTGGGGCATGGAAAATATTGCAGCAAACATGAGTCAGATTAAAGTCTATGAAGAAGTCTTTTACACACCAAAGATATGAAATATGGTTAGGATGTGTGATCTAGACACACCTCTCCTATAAGGAATAACAGGAGCTGCAGTTTTTCTTCTGTTTTGATATGATGTAATAGAACTGAAAATTTAAAGTTTTCCTTTGATGAACAGTAGGTTTTGTTGTTGTTGTTGATGATGATGATGTTGCTGTTGTGAAGTACCATATTTTGGATATTCTTTAATAAAAACGATTTTCATCTGCTATGAGTTACGTCTATCTTTTGATTGAACAGAGCTTGACATCTAAAGAAGTGCCATTTAATTAATTACACATACTAAACTGTGGCTCATTAATGCAATAAGCAACAGTGGTTTGCTACCCCTGCTGCGTACACAATAAATCCATATGGACAAGAGCCCGGAACGGGCCTTGTGCCTTGTGCATGCTCAGATCATTCCTCTTTTCTCGGCAGCCATATTCTCTGCTAACCTTGTGCACTCTGAGCAACCAAGTGTTTTTCACTTTTTCTTTCAGTCAATGGATTGTTGCTGCTGATTTTGTTGTTCTTGCGAAATGCTTTCACTTAAGGGAGAAATGCACATGAAGCGTTTGAGTGGCAAAGCCAGGGTTCGGAAGAAGATTTCGTCTGTCGATCTCTCCAACTCGCAGACCAGCACTTTTTCTGGCACACTGAAGCCCTCTCTCTTCAACGCTCTCTCCTCCTTGTTCTTTTCTTTCTTTCCAGGGGTCTCTTCAACTCAGCTGCAGTTCTGTTGAGGTGACGGCAAGCCTGTGCTCACCCCCCTCACATTCTTACAGTGATCAACTCAGCTGTGGTTCTGTTGAGGTGACGGCAAGCCCGTGCTCACCCCCCTCACATTCTTACAGTGATCAACTCAGCTGTGGTTCTGTCAGTCCCGTGCAGGTTGCGGGTGTCCCCTCAACTCAGCTATGGTTCTGTTGAGGTGACGGCAAACCCATGCTCACCCCCCCCATATTCTCATGGTGATTGACTCAGCTGTGGTTCTGTCAATCCTGTGCTGGGGTCCCCATGAACTCTGCTGCAGTTCTGATGAGGCGACGGCAAGCCCTGCTTACCTCCCACACATTCTCACGGTGATCGACTCAGCTGCGGTTCTGTCGATCCCGTGTTTGCATCCTCACCCCCCCTTACATTCTCATGGTGATTGACTCAGCTTCAGTTCCATCGATCCCATCCTTGCATCCCATGTACAGCTCAGCCAAGGTTCTGCTGCACACATCTTGGTCGCCATGGCCGAGTCACAGATGCGTGTTATCCTGTCTTTGGGGATAAAGGGTTGGGTGATGCACATTCTGAAGGCTTAGCCCTTCTTCACCTTTAGCCTGATTTCAGGACTGCTGTTGCCAGCGCGGCTGTTGGCTGAGACAAGGGAGACAACAACCCCTTTACGGGTGTCTGACACTCAGTCAGCCCTGGTTGTCTCCCTTCATGTGACGAGATGGATGAGTGGTAGGTGAGTCTTCTAGGAGAAGGACTTGGAATAATTTCTCGATGAGAATTATCTAACATTTCACCTCCCCCTCTCTTTACTAGTGGTGGAATGAGCAACTTTCCAGTACTAGTCATTGAAAGAAATTTATGTTTGATCCAGGTATTGTTAAAGTACTTGATAGTGGCTCTGAGATAAGTTTCCTTAGGCATGTACTCTTAAAAGTACTTGTAGCTCTGAGAGACAGAGTAGAAGAGAGAAGTTTAAACAGTCAACACTGACTGAACAACAGAGAACTGACACAAGTTAAGTGCAATTTCACACATCAACTTTACTTGCTTACACATAGGTAAGTATACACATGTGTGTTCTATAGGCTTAATTTTAGTTCTCAATGAAGCACAACAATTAAATGCCCCTTCTCACTCCTACTTTACTTACTTACACTCAGTGTAGTAGCTTAAGTTGGTATACAGTGGGCGTGTCAATGTTACTCTGAATATATATTCTTATGCATATCCACTTTGCTTGCGTGCACCCAGTGCAGTAGCCAAAGTGGTAATCATATAGACATGTTCTCTCTGTTTCATCATAAAGTGAGGGTAAGGGTCTGATGGATTTGAATCCAGGGGTAGTAGCAGCCTTATCTTGTATCAGAGAGGGTAGCTGATCTTTTCTGTGGCTGATGACTGATCCTCCTGTGTAGGCCTGTTGATGTAGTGCTGGGCTGAGGTGTGTCTTCACAACCGGTCTTGCCCAGTGGTTGTAGTGTCTTGTCTCACCCTGGTTTCTGGGGGGGCCACGGTGTGTGGTTTTTAGCCACAGGTTGTAGCGTGACCACGATCCCAGTTTTGCGATAAAGAGAACTTGGTCTGTAGGTGAGTAGCTGAGTGGCTGGTTTGTTGAGTTCACACATTTACGCTCTTATCTTTCAGAAGAGGTGTGAGAACTCGGCCAGCAAAGGTTTTCGCTATTGTAGAGTTTCTACTATAACTATCAATCTCCACTTTCGTTTAAAGGCTGAGTTAAGCTTACAAAGGGTAGGAGACAGTAATGCAATGCTACACAGTTTCCGTCAAATAACTCTTCAGTGTTTCTTATGAATTAAATCACATTAACTTGGGCTACACTTAGTCCAAGTACACACGTGGTATAGAATTAGTCATACACTACAAATCATTCCAACATCACCAGTATTTGTAAATCAGCTTAGCAGTTTTCACCTAGTACAGGCCTACTGTTTTTCTGATCTAAATTTATCATTGAATTATGATCTTAACCCTCTTATACTCGCAACGGGACAATCCAGGACTTAACGTCGGGCGCCTGTTCTTCCCGTACCGGGACGCACCGGGACCTCTCCGTGGGAATTTTCCATCACGCAGTGATCACGTGTGTAGACACGCACAGTCGCAGACAGTAACTAGGAAGACTCTCAGGCATGGCCCAATCATGTGTTGGCACTATTTTTGGGTGATGGAACCGTGTGTGTTCATTGAGAATAGCACAGAACACAGTGAGTAACTTTGTGAATGGAAACTGACCGATTTTCACAATGGTGGCTTTTGTGCCTGCTAGTGCTACGAACGACGACGAGAGATGGTCGACTACTCGCAAGAGGAGTTAGATCAAATTATTGTAGAAGTGGAGACATTTAAAAGAAAAATGGAGAATGAAAGCGATATAGAAGTAGGTAGTGGTGTTGAAGAAGACGGTGAAGTGCAAAGCGACCCAGAATACAATGTTCCACTGGCAGCGCTTCAGAAAAATGGCAGCCTGCGACACATGGCATGGCAGGGGTGCGTCCAGCTTCAGGAACCCACTGGGCTTGCTCACTTGTTACCTGACACTGCTACACCACTTGATTTTTTTGTTTTTTGTTTGTTCCTCTGTGTTTTTTTAGACTGCTGCCGATGAAACAAACAGGTATGCAAGACAAAAACAAGCTGCAAAGGGCACACCTGACCATCTTTTATAGTACTGAGTGTGACATGTGACAAGTTTGTATGACATGGTGGGGGACAGCCAGTGGGACCTGTACTGCCAGGCAGCAGATGGATCGCGTCAGGCCTCAGATTTAATCTTACACTAACAACTTGCATCAGCATGGTGATTGCACACATGCTTGCATGCTGTAAACTTGATTGTCATCATAAAACATCATGTGTCTGGTGACAGTTTGGTGACAGTGACATGACCTATATCTCTAAGACAGACGAAATATAGTTCAAAGTGAAGTGCATGCTCTTATGAAACTGTCTGCCAATTTTCTTTCTCCTACAGGTCCACAATAATCACACATACCCATTTTTAGGCTGAAACCTGTAGAAGAATCTGAAATCTAGGGGAAGTTTGTAGTCAGAGAAACTGAGTACAAGAGGGTTAACAGATAGAATTGCACACTGGCAAAAGTCAGGGTGAACACAAAGAACAGTGGTCAGATTGTTTACAAAGAATCATAACCACATGGTGATAGCAAACTACTACAGGGAATAATCATTCATCATTTTGATAAATGTCACAAAGTATTGTCATAACGTTACACTGCTAAACCACATGGCATACATAAAATCAATACATGGATTTGAAAATGTAAAACATCGTGTCAGCCCCCATGGGCTGGCCTTCTCGTGGTGGGGGTGTTTCTCGACTAACCTGAGCCCACCCCTTTTTTCTTATCTTTCCTATTTTTCTGCCTACCGTGTCTTTACTATCTCTTTTCCCCCCGTAAAAGTCTCCCCACAGAAACTGCAGCCTCTGTTTCATCTACTTTCTGCCTACCTGGCTCTTTAATCTGTACTTTAATCTATACCTACAAGCCTTTTTGGAACACTTCTCCTTTTCTCTGCGGTCTTCTTCAGACCCACCGTGTTTGCCGTGCGGTGCATCCTGTAAGTGGGGGGGAATGAGATCCTGGTGATTGAGAGAGCCTACTGTTCTCAACACATCACTTTGGCTCGGACCTCCTCTAAGACAGGTGGCATGCATTGGCCTGTGTATGTCAACCGGCTGCCTCTACGTGAGGTTGGGTCAAACTGGCTGGCCTTAGAAACCTTGTAAGTGTTCACCGTCTGTGTCCCGGCGGTGTGTCATGATCTTGTGGAATAGGTTAGGTACGTTCTATCTGGTGTATATCCCTGCTGAAACCTGGAAGGGGTCAAGAGTTGGTTTCCCCCTTGACCCTGGCCCCTTGTTGGACTCATGGTGGTGGGTAGGCAGGGATGAACTATACAAACTCAAAACCATGGCTCACTCCCAACAAAAAAGGAAAAGAAATTGTTCCTCGGACTCGGACTCGGATGATGAAATAAGGACAGTATCAGGATTTTGGCCTTGTTGGTTGATGATGGAAGGCATAGACGAAGCTCGCCCACTCTGTGGGGTGAATGGATTGAGTCCTTTCGCAATTTCGAGAGGAGTAGAAGAACTCTTTGGCGTACCCAAATCGATGAAACGGCTGAGAAACGGTTCTTTTTTGATAGAATGTGCAAAGCAAAAGCATTCTGAGTTGCTTCTCAAGTCGACGACGTTGATTGACAGGCCAATCAGAGTGACACCTCACAAGACATTGAACTCCAGCAAGGGCATCATCAGGTGCCGTGATTTGAGAGGTGTGTCGGAGTTAGAGATAAAGACGGAACTGGCTTCCAGGGTGTGACCCACGTCCACCGGGTTTTAGCACGAAAAGACCAAGACCGTGTGCCAACAGATACTTTTTACCTAAGTTTCTGTACGCCAACTCTTCCTGTGTTTGTGAAGGTCGGATATTTGAGGGTTCCCGTCGCCATGTACATTCCTTCACCTTTGCGATGCTTCAAATGTCAGAAGTATGGACACATTAAGGACCGGTATACAGAACAGGAGGCATGTGGCAAGTGCTCAGAACCGGTGCATGAGGGTCCGTGTGATTGTCTGCCCTGTTGCATCAACTGTAAAGGCAACCATCCTGCTTTTTTGAAGGACTGTCCAGTTTGGCGCACCGAGTCTGAGATCCAGAAGGTACGCACAGAGAATCGAATCTCGTTCTTTGAGGCACGGAAACTTGTGGAGAACAGACAGTCCTCCCTCAGCAAGTCATATGCTGATGTCGCCAAGGGGAGCATGGTCAGTGTTGGTGTTCAGACTGAGACTGTTCAACTTCAGGCTGGCTCTCAGCATCATGATCGACAGATGCAACAGGAGCCTCAACATGCACAGAAAGAAAGTGGAAAAAGAAAACAAAATTCAAACAGTGCCTTGGGTGGAGGCTCAATATCCACCTCCCCCTGGACTCCTCGAGGGTCTGAGCCCCCTTCCTCCAATCCCAGATCCTCTGGGAAGGCTGCACAGGTAGTCTCTTTGTCTGGAGAACACTCCAGAAGTCGACCTCTGATGAAGCTTCCTCTTCCACCTCGTCCATCTGGGGGTGGAAATAAGTATCATCCTTCGTCAGTCAGGAAGGTGGTATCTCCATCGCCTTCTTCCAATCGCTTTTCTCCTTTGAGATAGAAGGTGATGAGGACAATGAGATGGAGTAATTTCCTTTTTTTCTTTTTATTGTCATGGCCCTTATTCAGTGGAATATAAGAGGCATTAATGCCCAATATGAGGAACTCCAGCAGTTGTGTTCTGGCCTCAAACCTAGTGTTGTTGCGCTGCAGGAAACATTGTTGAGACCAGGAAAACATTTTTCACTGGCGGGCTTTAGTTCAGTAGGTTTTCCTGCTTTACCTACAGATACTGGCCATGGTGTCACTGGGGGTGTTTCCCTTCTTATTCACCGATCTTTATTATTCAGCCAAGTTAACTTGAATACCCCCATTACAAGCTGTTGCGGCCAGGATTACTTTCAGTAAAACAATAACTGTCAGTTCAATTATTGTCCTCCTTCTGGTACAATATCCAAGCAACAAGTCATTGATCTAATAGATCAGCTTCTGCGTCCTTTTTTCATTTTGGGGAGACTTCAACGGGCATTCCCCCCTTTGGGGTAGCTCACATTCCTCACCTCGAGGTCTCATGCTGGAAGAGGTCTTTAGTGAACTGGACTTGTGTTGTCTAAATGACAAATCACCAACATACATGCACTCTTCAAATGGTACCCTTTCGTGTTTGGATTTGTCATTGTGTGATCCTTCATTAGTTCTAGACTATGATTGGTCAGTTCACGATGATCTGCACGGGAACGACCATTTCCCTGTAATACTTTCTCCAATTTGAAGGAACCTGTTTCGTTTCCTCAGTATTTTTGCTTTAAAAGGGCTAATTGGGATTTCTTTCGTTCAGCCATAACTGATAAGCTAGATGCTGAAATCGTTTTCCGATCAGAAGACCCAGTGGAGTCCTTTACAAATATTTTGTTATCATGTGCGAGAGATACCATCCCACTCACAAAACCAGGTCTGCAACTACCTGGTACGCCATGGTACAACCAGGATTGTAAGAATGCTTGCAACGTTCGCAAGAGGGCCCAACGTTTAGTCTTTCAGCATCCTGTGGCCCCGAATGTTCAATCTTATCGGAGGAAAAAAGCAAAGGCGAGGTTTGTTTGTAAAGGAAGTAGACGAGTATCTTGGAGAAATTTTTGCTCTTCGCTTACATCAAACATTTCCAAGAAAAAAATCTGGAGAGTTGTTAAAAAAAAATTAGGGGCAAGAACAGCTGCCCTTCAATCCACCATTTAAAACTTGATGATACACTCATCACTGACGAACAAGCTGTGGCTAACTGCTAGCTTCCACCATAGAAACCAACTCTTCCTGTAGTAAAAAATCTGCTGCTGCTTTTTTAAAGATCAAAACACAAGTAGAAAAAAAGAAGCTTGACTTTACCTCACCCAATCAAGAAGACTACAACTTGCCCTTTAATCTAAATGAACTGAAGTCTGCCTAGCAGACGTGTCACGATTCTGCTCCTGGTCTTGATGAAATACATTATCAACTCTTAAAACACCTTCCTGACTCAGGTCTTAACATTCTGCTTCAGTTTATAACCATGTCTGGACGTCTGGGTCTTTCCCAGCTTCATGGAAAAGGGCCGTAATTGTTCCCATTCCGAAGCCAGGGAAGGATCATTCAAACCCAACCAACTATCGTCCAATAGCCTTAACAAGTTGTGTTTGTAAGGTGATGGAAAAAATGGTAAATGGTAGGCTCATGTGGAAATTGGAAATTGATGGGCTTTTAGCCATGGAGCAGTGTGGTATTAGAAAGCATCACTCTACCATGGACCATTTAATCAGATTGGAAACCACCATTCAAAACTTTTTTAGAGAGAAAAAGCATGTTGTTGCCATTTTTTTTTTACATAGAGAAGGCCTACGACACGACATGGAAGTATGGGAATCCTGTCAGACCTCCATCGGATGGGTTTCCGTGGCAATCTCCCAGTGTTCATAGAACAGTTTTTGGCGGACAGATCCTTCCAGGTCGGTGTGGGGACAACATTATCAGAAATTCATGAGCAGGAAATGGGTGTTCCACAGGGTAGTATCCTTTCCCCAGCCCTGTTTAGTATAAAAATAAATGAAATTGTCAATTTTGTCAACCAAGGTTCAGACTGCTCTCTTTTTGTTGATGATTTTGCCCTTTATGCATCTGGGAAATCATTTGCTGGTGTACAGCGCCAACTCCAGTTGTGTGTTTATAAAATCCAACAGTGGGCAGTCGAAAATGGGTTCAAGTTTTCATCAGTTAAAACAGAGTGCATCCACTTTCACAATTTCAGACAACTTTTTCCACCACCAGAAATTTTCATAGATAAGGCTAAAATTCCTGCTGTCACAGAAGCCAATTTTTTGGTGTTACCTTTGACCAAAAGTTAAATTTTAAAGCCCATATTCAGAAGTTGAAAACATCGTGCCTCAAAGCCATGAATATCCTCCGTGTAGTGGCTCATACGGATTGGGGTGCAGACAAATGCACACTTCTCCATCTTTACAGGGCGTTAGTTCGATCCAAGTTGGACTACGGCAGCATCATTTATGGGCGCCGCTAGAGCCTCGTATCTAAAAGTCCTAGACCCAGTTCACCATCAGGGTCTTCGTCTCTGTCTTGGAGCATTTCGCACCACCCCTGTGTACAGCCTGTACACAGAGGCAGGTGAACCCTCACTGTCCAACCGCAGGCTGAAACTGTCTCTGAATTGTTATATCAGACTGCTCTCGGAACTGGAGAACCCTGCCTATGACTGTGTCTTTGACCCTCAGTTCCAAAGGAAATTCGAAAAGAACCCTAACTGTATTCCACCGTTTGACGTATCCAGTTCACGCGCAGAAAGCAGGTCCAAAGGAAATTCGAAAAGAACCCTAGCTGTATTCCACCGTTTGGTCTTCGTATCCAGCCTCACGCGCAGAATGCAGGTCTAGACCTAGGAGTTGTGTCCGATTTTTCTAAGTTTCCAGATCAACCTCCTTGGACCTTTTTCACACCAGAGATTCGTTTTGATCTTGCAGCTTTTCGCAAAGAATGTACCAGCTCTCTGGCATACAAGGCATTGTATGCTGACCTTTGTTCAGAATTCCCATCCTATCAGAAAATTTTCACTGACCGGTTCCAAGTCTGAAGATGGAGTGGCCTGTGCAGCCTATTGCCTGGTGCTCCTTCTCAAATACGGTTGGAACATATTCATTCAGATGATTCCGCTTACTCTGCTGAACTTACAGCTCTGGTTCTGGAACTGAGGATAATCTCACAGTCTACGAAGAGGTACTTTCTAGTTCTGTCGGATTCACTGTCAGCTTTGGAGGCCATAGCTGGCCGCAACCTTCAGCATCCCGAACTTTTACACTTTTTTTTTTTTACTTTTTACAAGTCGAAAGCGGAGGGTTACAACATTATTCTGGCTTGGATTCCCGGTCATGTTGGCAATGGAGGGAACGAAATGGTTGATCGTTTGGCCAAGAATGCCTCAAGAGAGAATCTGTCAAACACACCTATCCCCTGCTCAGATCTGAAACCCAAAATTAACGATTATGTCAGAGATGGCAGAGACCTGGCAGGAGGATTGGAATACACAGACGGATAACAAACTCTTTCAGATCCGTCCAAACCTAAAGGAGTTCCTCTCATCTTCGTCTGGTGGTCGTAAAGAAGAAGAAACAGTTCTGTGCCCGGCTGCACACAGGCCATTCGTATTTTACCCATTCATACCTTTTAAAGGGTGAAGAAGCTCCGTGGTGCATTCCATGTCATGTTCTACTCACAACGAAACATATTCTTTTAGAGTGTTGGGACTTGCAGGATGTGAGACACAAACATTTTACAGCAGATTCCATGAAAACCTTGTTCAGAGACGTTCTGCCTGACACGATCTTTGAGTTCTTGAAAGAGATTAACATTTTTCATCGGATCTGAGATTTTACAGTGGAAAGATTTTTAACAAACTTTTGGATGGGTTTTTGGATGTATTTTAAAGAATTGTGAAAGACTGACTTGTGAGTTGCTCTTAATGTGGTGACGTCCCTGGTGTGGCCCTTTGCGGTCGGCTGGGCTGTGGGCAACATTATCTTATCTTATTCAACGTGTTGGTTTTTAATCCTAGGATTGGTTCTTTTAATCTCTTTTTAATGGGTTGGGTGGGGTTTTGTTTTTAATCTTTTTTTAAACATATGTACGTGGTAGTTTGGAACGTGGTGACAGTCCTGAGATAACCTCTGCTGTTGACGGGACTATAATTTTAATCTTAATCTTATCTTAACATTGTGTCAACTCGCATTTTCCTGGGATGAATTAGTGAAACTTTTAGCCTGGGAGTAGAGTGGAAGAGATAAACTGTGCCTCCACTCTGGGTTTCCTCTGTCTTTTCGTGTTTCACCTACAGCTGGTCTCAGAGACCATGAATGTGTGACTCTGTGTCTGCTATATGTATTCTAAACTGCCAAATCAGGTTTCTGATCTGGCTGAGAGTGTCAATCAAAATGAGACAAAGGGAGAAGGTTTGCCTGTCATTCTTCACCCCTTTCTGCTGATTGGTCTAAGTGCAGACATTTTGAACAATACCCGTGCCATGGCACTGAGATTAACGACTGATGATTTATGCACATGAATTCTTATGAGACAAGCGCGGGTCACCACAATGTCGTCACACCCGCCTGGAGCATGACGGACAGGTGCAGGGGAAGGGGGTGGGGGGTCGGGAGTGTGTGGACATGTGGGGGGGGGGGGGGGGGGTAAGCAAGAGAGGCAGAGGGTTCTCTGTGATGCGCCAACTATTATTCAGTTGCTGGCGGAGTAGAGAACAAGAGGAGAGGGAAGGTGGTGACGTCTACAAGAGTGACATAAACTTTCTTTGTAACATATGGCGTTAAGCTGGGCGGCTCACGCTGTTCTAAGAGAGAGAGAGAGAGAGAGGGGGGGGGGGGGGGGTGGAGAGGGGAGAGTTGGCATAGATTTGAAATCTATTCTCTCTGCCTTTTGTACAAATTATACCAAAAAATGGGACTGGTCAGATGGGTTTGCTAAGTGTTTTTGTTACATAGGCCCCCTGAAAAAAGATTCTCTCTCGAGAGATGCTCCTACTTGACAAACCATCCCGATCCTGGTCTGTTATGCTTTTGGCACTAGTTCTGGGGTCACCAAGACACCGATGGAGCCTCGGAATATGTTATTGGGCTCCTGTTGCTTGTGTCTGGATTGTCAGGCTGACCTGGGGAAGAATCGCCCCCTTGGCAGTAATCAACAAATT
>JADBJO010016416.1:32500-40581 GCA_016801955.1 Conus betulinus | reverse complement strand
TGTTTGTCTGTCCGGCTGCCAGCCCTGTATGTTCTCATGTCCAGGCAGGGTTCTCTGTGCATCACACCAAACACACACACACACACACACCACCACACACAAACACACACAAACACACACACGCACGCACGCAAGCACTGTTGTTCCTATGTTCTTGTGCACTTGTCACTCTGTGTAGAGACGGCGTTTTTTCCCGAACAAAAAAGGTGACCAGTACAGGAGTATTTGAAAAGCCGCGGGGTCCCGTTCATCGTATGCGCCACACACGGGCCTCAAATGGTACGTGTCTTCACATGCCCTTTTCATTCAACAAAATAATGTGTGAAAGGGAGAATGGAGATAGACCCGAGAGGCATTTCTTGGGAACAAAGGTGTTTGAACAATGTGCGAGAGGTGTTGCCAGGAATGGTTGCAAGAAAGGATCCTTTCCCTGGAGCAACTTTGCCATAAAACTTGATCTTGTCCTTGGCTTAGCCTGTATGCCAGAAGATTGAAGGCGGTGACACGCTGACGTCCAGTCCACTGACGTGTGTGTCGGCTTGTATGTGGTCTGTGTGTGTGGGTGTGTGGAGGCTGTGGGGGGGGGGGGGGGGGGGGGGGGGGGAGGGGGGGGGAATGGAGGGGTTATATTTGTGTGTGTATGTATATCGCCTGTGTGTTTGGGGGTGGGGTGGTGGGGGGGGGGGGTGGGGTGGGGGGAGTGGGTGTGGGGTGGTTGGAGTGTGTGAGTGTTTTTGTGTGTTTTGAGCGCACGCAGATACGCCAGTGAACTGCAGCTGCTTTGCAGTTGTAGTCAGACTCTCTACACCCTGACTGACTGTCTGTCTTGTCTCTGGTCCTTTCTGTCTCTCTCTCTCTCTCTCTCTCTCTCTCCCTCTCTCTCTCCTCTCCTCTCTCTCTTCTCTCTCTCTCCTCCTCTCTCTCTCTCTCTCGCCTCTCTCTCTCTCTCTCTTACTCTCATTCTTCAATCATCCTCATTCTGTCGGTCTCTCTCTCATTCATTCGTAATCCTCATTGTCTCTCTGTCTCTGTCTCTGTCTGTCTGTCTGTCTGTCTGTCTCTCTCTCTCTTTACTAGCTTGGTCTTATCTCGTCCCACTAAAATATGCTTTGATCTCTCTCTCACTCTCTCTCTCTCCTCCTCACTGTCTCTCTCTCTCTCTCCCTCTCTTCTCTCTCTCTTTTTTTTTTTTTTTTACTAGCTTGGTCTTATCCTCGTCCCACTAAAATATGCTTTGATCTCTCTCTCACCACTCACTCTCTCGTCTCTCTCTCACTGTCTCTCTCTCTATCTCATCTCTCCTCTCCTCTCTCTCTCTCTTTTTTTTTTTTACTAGCTTGGTCTTATCTCGTCCCACTAAAATATGCTTTGATCTCTCTCTCTCTCTCTCTCTCTTCTCTCTCTCATCTCTCTCTCTCTCTCTCTTCTGCGCGCGCGCGCGCGCGCGTTTGTGTGTGTGTATGTGTGTGTGGTGTGTGGGTGTGTGTGTGTGTGCGCGCGCGCGCGCGCGAAGGTGCATGCGCGCTTGTGTGTGCTTGTTTGATAGTAGGAATCAAACTACCAGGGGCCCTGAAGGGAGGGGCCTGGCTGCATGTTCCCGTAGTGAGGACCTAATGGCGGTGTTGGTCCGCGGTCAACAGTGAGGGCGGCCACAGCCCAGGAGGAAAGGCCAGCGTCCGGACCCCGTCATTAGCGGCACGGCCCGCGTCCTGTTTGCTCATCCGGGCTCTCCGCGGGTGCACGCCCAACTTCCGCTTCCCTGTTGGGGCGGACGGCGCGCGTGACGCGGCCTGAGCAAAGAGAGGCGGCAAGTCCTGGAGGGCCGGGGGGGGGACCCTGCCCTGGGGCTGGACACGGCCAGATAACGTTCCTCTGGTGCACCTACCTCATTTCCAGCTACACCGGATTTAGGTCAGATAGTTCAGTGTGCGTGATCCTCTGATGTTTCTGGAGAGTTTTGGTCCTTTGACGTTTCTGGAGAGTTTTGGTCCTTTGACGTTTCTGGAGAGTTTTGGATATTCTATTACCAAATGAATGTAGTTGAGGAGGAACAACTGTGAACTTCATAAGGCGTCAATTTCCCAACTTACAACAGATGTCCCGTTAGCAGTGGGGTAAAGATTCCGTCAAAAAAAAACAGATGTCCCGTCAGTGGGGTAAATATCGTCAAAAAAAAAAAAAAAAAAAAAAAAAAAAAAAAAAAAAAAAAAAAAAAAAAAAAAAAAAAAAGAAAAACGGCTTAAGACGCCTGCCCATCTAAAAGTTGCAGATTCAAATCCTGGCAGCGTTATGAAAAAAAAAATTAGCAGTAGAAGGGCACCTGGATGCGGCCCGGCCCTCTCAGAGTGTAAGGAGTTCAGGGCTGAAAAAAAACACTTGTCGGGGGGGGGGGGGGGGGGGGGGGGGGGGGGTGTTCTTCTCTGAAGACCTTCTGCTGTGAAGCTGTCCCTGGCGGTTCTTCGTGTTGTGCCCAGTTGTTGTCATGATTGGATGGATGCAGAATGTGACCATCAGAAGGCAGGCGGCGCGGAAACTCCCACAGAGTGGTCAGACTGGCGTCGACAGGATCGGTGCCAGACTGTGGTGATGTACAGGACTGTACCTTGCCCCACACATCGCAGGCTGGGGAATGTTTGGAACAGAGAGGGAGAACAGGGGCTGAGGGTGAAGTGGGCAGACTGGGGTGAATGGAATGTTTAGAGCAGAGAGGAGGGAGAACAGGGGCTGAGGGTGAAGTGGGCAGACTGGGGTGAATGGAATGTTTGGAACAGAGAGGGAGAACAGGGGCTGAGGGTGAAGTGGGCAGACTGGGGTGAATGGAATGTTTAGAGCAGAGAGGAAGAACAGGGGCTGAGGGTGAAGTGGGCAGACTGGGGTGAATTTAATGTTCAGAGCAGAGAGAGGAAGAACAGGGGCTGAGGGTGAAGTGGGCAGACTGGGGTGAATGGAATGTTTGGAACAGAGAGGGAGAACAGGGGCTGAGGGTGAAGTGGGCAGACTGGGTGGGGTGAATGGAATGTTTGGAACAGAGAGGGAGAACAGGGGCTGAGGGTGAAGTGGGCAGACTGGGGTGTGAATGGAATGTTTGGGAACAGAGAGGGAGAACAGGGGCTGAGGGTGAAGTGGGCAGACTGGGGTGAATGGAATGTTTGGAACAGAGAGGGAGAACAGGGGCTGAGGGTGAAGTGGGCAGAATGGGGTGAATGGAATGTTTGGAACAGAGAGGGAGAACAGGGGCTGAGGGTGAAGTGGGCAGACTGGGGTGAATGGAATGTTTGGAACAGAGAGGAAGAACAGGGGCTGAGGGTGAAGTGGGCAGACTGGGGTGAATGGGATGTTTGGAACAGAGAGGGAGAACAGGGGCTGAGGGTGAAGTGGGCAGACTGGGGTGAATGGAATGTTTGGAACAGAGAGGGAGAACAGGGGGCTGAGGGTGAAGTGGGCAGACTGGGGTGAATGGAATGTTTGGAAACAGAGAGGGAGAACAGGGGCTGAGGGTGAAGTGGGGCAGACTGGGGTGAATGGAATGTTTGGAACAGAGAGGGAGAACAGGGGCTGAGGGTGAAGTGGGGCAGACTGGGGTGAATGGAATGTTTGGAACAGAGAGGAAGAACAGGGGCTGAGGGTGAAGTGGGCAGACTGGGGTGAATGGAATGTTTGGAACAGAGAGGAAGAACAGGGGCTGAGGGTGAAGTGGGCAGACTGGGGTGAATGGAATGTTTGGAACAGAGAGGAGGAACAGGGGCTGAGGGTGAAGTGGGCAGACTGGGGTGAATGGAATGTTCAGAGCAGAGAGGAAGAACAGGGGCTGAGGGTGAAGTGGGCAGACTGGGGTGAATGGAATGTTCAGAGCAGAGAGGAAGAACAGGGGCTGAGGGTGAAGTGGGCAGACTGGGGTGAATGGAATGTTTGGAACAGAGAGGGAGAACAGGGGTGTGAGGGTGAAGTGGGCAGACTGGGGTGAATGGAATGTTCAGAGCAGAGAGGGAGAAACAGGGGCTGAGGGTGAAGGGGGCAGACTGGGGTGAATGGAATGTTTGGAACAGAGAGGAAGAACAGGGGCTGAGGGTGAAGTGGGCAGACTGGGGTGAAATGGAATGTTTGGAACAGAGAGGAAGAACAGGGGCTGAGGGTGAAGTGGGCAGACTGGGGTGAATGGAATGTTCAGAGCAGAGAGGGAGAAACAGGGGCTGAGGGTGAAGTGGGCAGACTGGGGTGAATGGAATGTTTGGAACAGAGAGGAAGAACAGGGGCTGAGGGTGAAGTGGGCAGACTGGGGTGAATGGAATGTTTGGAACAGAGAGGGAGAACAGGGGCTGAGGTGTGTGAAGTGGGCAGACTGGGGTGAATGGAATGTTCAGAGCAGAGAGGAAGAAACAGGGGCTGAGGGTGAAGTGGGCAGACTGGGGTGAATGGAATGTTCAGAGCAGAGAGGAAGAACAGGGGCTGAGGGTGAAGTGGGCAGACTGGGGTGAATGGAATGTTCAGAGCAGAGAGGGAGAACAGGGGCTGAGGGTGAAGTGGGCAGACTGGGGTGAATGGAATGTTCAGAGCAGAGAGGGGAGAACAGGGGCTGAGGGTGAAGTGGGCAGACTGGGGTGAATGGAATGTTTGGAACAGAGAGGAAGAACAGGGGCTGAGGGTGAAGTGGGCAGACTGGGGTGAATGGAATGTTCAGAGCAGAGAGGGAGAGGGAGAACAGGGGCTGAGGGTGAAGTGGGCAGACTGGGGTGAATGGAATGTTTGGAACAGAGAGGAAGAACAGGGGCTGAGGGTGAAGTGGGCAGACTGGGGTGAATGGAATGTTTGGAACAGAGAGGAAGACCTTCTGCTGTGAAGCTGTCCCTGGCGGTTTCTTCGTGTTGTGCCCAGTTGTTGTCATGATTGGATGGATGCAGAATGTGACCATCAGAAGGCAGGCGGCGCGGAAACTCCCACAGAGTGGTCAGACTGGCGTCGACAGGATCGGTGCCAGACTGTGGTGATGTACAGGACTGTACCTTGCCCCACACATCGCAGGCTGGGGAATGTTTGGAACAGAGAGGGAGAACAGGGGCTGAGGGTGAAGTGGGCAGACTGGGTGTGAATGGAATGTTTAGAGCAGAGAGGGAGAACAGGGGCTGAGGGTGAAGTGGGCAGACTGGGGTGAATGGAATGTTTGGAACAGAGAGGGAGAACAGGGGCTGAGGGTGAAGTGGGCAGACTGGGGTGAATGGAATGTTTTAGAGCAGAGAGGAGGAACAGGGGCTGAGGGTGAAGTGGGCAGACTGGGGTGAATGGAATGTTCAGAGCAGAGAGGAAGAACAGGGGCTGAGGGTGAAGTGGGCAGACTGGGGTGAATGGAATGTTCAGAGCAGAGAGGAAGAACAGGGGCTGAGGGTGAAGTGGGCAGACTGGGGTGAATGGAATGTTTGGAACAGAGAGGGAGAACAGGGGTGAGGGTGAAGTGGGCAGACTGGGGTGAATGGAATGTTCAGAGCAGAGAGGGAGAACAGGGGCTGAGGGTGAAGTGGGCAGACTGGGGTGAATGGAATGTTTGGAACAGAGAGGAAGAACAGGGGCTGAGGGTGAAGTGGGCAGACTGGGGTGAATGGAATGTTTGGAACAGAGAGGAAGAACAGGGGGCTGAGGGTGAAGTGGGCAGACTGGGGTGAATGGAATGTTCAGAGCAGAGAGGGAGAACAGGGGCTGAGGGTGAAGTGGGCAGACTGGGGTGAATGGAATGTTTGGAACAGAGAGGAAGAACAGGGGCTGAGGGTGAAGTGGGCAGACTGGGGTGAATGGAATGTTTGGAACAGAGAGGGAGAACAGGGGCTGAGGGTGAAGTGGGCAGACTGGGGTGAATGGAATGTTCAGAGCAGAGAGGGAGAACAGGGGCTGAGGGTGAAGTGGGCAGACTGGGGTGAATGGAATGTTCAGAGCAGAGAGGAAGAACAGGGGGGCTGAGGGTGAAGTGGGCAGACTGGGGTGAATGGAATGTTCAGAGCAGAGAGGAAGAACAGGGGCTGGGGGTGAAGTGGGCAGACTGGGGTGAATGGAATGTTCAGAGCAGAGAGGGAGAACAGGGGCTGAGGGTGAAGTGGGCAGACTGGGGTGAATGGAATGTTCAGAGCAGAGAGGGAGAACAGGGGCTGAGGGGGTGAAGTGGGCAGACTGGGGTGAATGGAATGTTTGGAACAGAGAGGAAGAACAGGGGCTGAGGGTGAAGTGGGCAGACTGGGGTGAATGGAATGTTCAGAGCAGAGAGGGAGAACAGGGGCTGAGGGTGAAGTGGGCAGACTGGGGTGAATGGAATGTTTGGAACAGAGAGGAAGAACAGGGGCTGAGGGTGAAAGTGGGCAGACTGGGGTGAATGGAATGTTTGGAACAGAGAGGAAGAACAGGGGCTGAGGGTGAAGTGGGCAGACTGGGGTGAATGGAATGTTTGGAACAGAGAGGAAGAACAGGGGCTGAGGGTGAAGTGGGCAGACTGGGGTGAATGGAATGTTTGGAACAGAGAGGAAGAACAGGGGCTGAGGGTGAAGTGGGCAGACTGGGGTGAATGGAATGTTTGGAACAGAGAGGAAGAACAGGGGCTGAGGGTGAAGTGGGCAGACTGGGGTGAATGGAATGTTTGGAACAGAGAGGAAGAACAGGGGCTGAGGGTGAAGTGGGCAGACTGGGGTGAATGGAATGTTTAGAGCAGAGAGGGAGAACAGAAGTGGGCAAATTGGGGTGAAATGGAATGTTTAGAGCAGAGAGGGAGAACAGAAGTGGGCAAATGGGGGTGAATGGAATGTTTAGAGCAGAGAGGGGAGAACAGAAGTGGGCAGACTGGGGTGAATGGAATGTTTAGAGCAGAGAGGGAGAACAGAAGTGGGGCAGACTGGGGTGAATGGAATGTTTAGAGCAGAGAGGGAGAACAGAAGTGGGCAGACTGGGGTGAATGGAATGTTCAGAGCAGAGAGGGGAGAACAGAAGTGGGCAGACTGGGGTGAATGGAATGTTTAGAGCAGAGAGGGAGAACAGAAGTGGGCAGATTGGGGTGAATGGAATGTTTAGAGCAGAGAGGGAGAACAGAAGTGGGCAGACTGGGGTGAATTTAATGTTCAGAGCAGAGAGGGAGAACAGAAGTAGGCAGACTGGGGTGAATGGAATGTTTAGAGCAGAGAGGGAGAACAGAAGTAGGCAGACTGGGGTGAATGGAATGTTTAGAGCAGAGAGGGAGAACAGAAGTGGGCAGACTGGGGTGAATGGAATGTTTAGAGCAGAGAGGGAGAACAGAAGTAGGCAGACTGGGGTGAATGGAATGTTTAGAGCAGAGAGGGAGAACAGAAGTAGGCAGACTGGGGTGAATGGAATGTTTAGAGCAGAGAGGGAGAACAGAAGTAGGCAGACTGGGGTGAATGGAATGTTTAGAGCAGAGAGGGAGAACACAGAAGTGGGCAGACTGGGGTGAATGGAATGTTCAGAGCAGAGAGGGAGAACAGAAGTGGGCAGACTGGGGTGAATGGAATGTTTGGAACAGAGAGGGAGAACAGAAGTGGGCAGGCTGGGGTGAATGGAATGTTCAGAGCAGAGAGGGAGAAACAGAAGTGGGCAGAGTGGGGTGAATGGAATGTTTGGAACAGAGAGGGAGAACAGGGGCTGAGGTTGAAGTGGGCAGACTGGGGTGAATTTAATGTTCAGAGCAGAGAGGGGAGAACAGAAGCTGAGGGTGAAGTGGGCAGACTGGGGTGAATTTAATGTTCAGAGCAGAGAGGGAGAACAGAAGTGGGCAGACTGGGGTGTGAATGGATGAAGACGGGGTTGGAGCAGGAAGGGGGTAGGGAGGGGAGAGGGCAAAGCCCGTGCATATAGGCTCAGACTGAGGTTTTACGCACAAACCGGGGTTAGATTGGCTTCTCGGTGGCTCCACTCGATACATGAACGGAAGTGTAGTTGCTAGCTTTGGATACCAGAAAAGTGATAGTCTAAAAAAACCAGCTTTTGTGTGTGTGTGTTTTTGTTCGGATTTGGCTTTCAGCCATTTTTCCTCTTTCCGTCTCTGTACATTCTGTGTACCTCCGTCTTTCATTCTATTCCCTCTGTTTTCTTTTATT
>JADBJO010016416.1:17500-27500 GCA_016801955.1 Conus betulinus | reverse complement strand
TCACCGGCATTCACCTCCTCTCCCTCCAGGATGGCTGCAGAACCCAGCCTCCGTGATGGCTGCAGAACCCTGTCTCCGTGATGGCTGCAGAACCCAGTCTCCGTGATGGCTGCAGAACCCAGCCTCCGTGATGGCTGCAGAACCCAGTCTCCGTGATGGCTGCAGAACCCAGCCTCCGTGATGGCTGCAGAACCCAGCCTCCGTGATGGCTGCAGAACCCTGTCTCCGTGATGGCTGCAGAACCCAGTCTCCGTGATGGCTGCAGAACTCAGCCTCCGTGATGGCTGCAGAACCCAGTCTCCGTGATGGCTGCAGAATCCAGCCTCCGTGATGGCTGCAGAACCAGCCTCCGTGATGTGCTGTCTTCCATGCAGGACCTCAACTCTAAGTTCGATGACATGGAAGCTGACATGAGGGACATGAAAGAGATGTATGCTGGACTGCGTGATGACGTTTTGTTTCTGAAAAGGGAGGTCGCTGATCTCAGAGGTGAAAACGAAAACTTGAAAGCACAGAATGACAGACTGAATGAACAACCGCTGAAACTGTGAGCAAAACACTGATGATTCAGAATGTCGTTCTAAGCGAAAAACAATTTGATATTTCATGGCATCCCCAGGAGAGAACGAGAAACCAGGAAGGAATTTGAGGGCCTTGTGCATGATCTGTTAACTGATAAATTAGACCTGGCGAGGGATATACAGTTGACAGGCTCCACAGACTGAATGGAAACCTGGTTCTCCAATCATTGGCTGTGCATACTCTTCAAAGACAAGGAAGCCATTCTGGGTGCTAGGCATAGGTTAAGAAGAACAAATGTATTTATCAGAGAAGATTTCTCCCAACGAGTGAGAGAAAATACGCAAAAAACTTGTCCCTCATTTGAGGAACGCAAGAAATAAAATAAAGAAAAGTGTCAATGATCTTTGATCACATTGTCATTGAGGGTAAAAAGTACTACTTAGACCCATGATGACAACCTGAAAATGTCGATTTAAAGGTATGAACGGCCTGTTAATTTAATATCAAAACATTAGAAAAGTAGTTACAGACTCAGAATCAAAACCTTACGTGGAGAATATTTCGACAGGGTCGCCCTGTGTTCTTCAGCTCACTGTTGCTGTTGTGGCAGCGAGGCCTGGTGGGACGACTGTTGTGTGGGGTGAACGGTTGTCAGGATCTGATTGTAAATTGTAAATAAGTAAGTATTTGTTCTGAGTCTGTAACTACTTTTCTAATGTGGAATCCAGAATCCAGAAACCTATATTCTTATTGATATCAAAACAATTCAGTTCATCAAATTTGCACGAAATCCAAACGGAGAGGGTAAAGAGTAAAGTGTAGCACCGTTTAGAAGGGAAGGTAAGATGGCACAGCACGTGCCGCTCGGGATTGGAACAGGTGACACAGCTGTGTTAACGTTTCTTGTTAACCGTGGAGTTCACGACAGAACTTGTCCCGTGCAATGTGTCCTTAAAATCAAGCATGTTCAGATGTCCTTACGGTGGTCGATAAACGTGCACCTGACGACACATTGTATTTTGTACATGCACATAATGAAAGAGTAGATGAAAGTGTGTTTTCTTTCGTATTTGATGCATGCTTTTTCTTCTAAAGTTTGTGTGCATACTGAAAGAACGGTTTTTAAAACATATCTTCCTCGCTGAATAGTGTTTACATTCTAGAGTCGATGAAAGTGTGAATGAAAAAGCTTTAATTTCATCATCGAATGGGTGTTTCTCCTCGGAAGATAATGTACGTAATGAAAAGGGAGTTAGGCATATGTCATTTCCAATGTCAGGTGAAAGTATCCCTTCCAAATTTTGTGAACTAGGTGTAAGGAACGAAGAAAATGATTCATTTTTCATGTGGAACGATCGTTTTTCTTCTCGTGCAGATCTCGGACACCAGGTTTTTTTCGTTGTCTTTGGCAAATAAACAAGTTGATGTAGTATCTGATGAAGGAAGGGAAACAGTAATTTTGAATGATCAGTATAACTTTTCCAGAAAAGCACTGTCATGTGAATTGACCGGGACGAACAGAAAACACATCTCGTTTTTGCATTGGAATGTGAATGGGGCTTGATTTCCAAGTTACCTGATAAAACACTTGTTTCGTACATAACGTGTTTTGATTTTGTTTGTTTGGTAGAAACGTATGTTGAAAATTACATTTAAATGTATGTAGCAATTATGCAGTTTTCTGTAAACCTGCTGTTGAATTTACGAAACATGGAAGATGGTAGGGGGAGGGGGATTATATGTCCCTTTTCAAAATGGAATTTTTACCCTTCATACAAGAGTCACCAACTGGCTTAAAATAATACCGTTAGGTCCATTGATTCTAAAGATCTTTTTGCTTTTCTAAGAATGTGCTTTACATATGCACATGATTACGTACTCCGGAAAACTCACCTTATTATGCTTTCTGTGATATTGATAACGGTATTAGTGATGTGGAAAAACTGCCTATCTGATGTTTTGCTCGGTTTTGCCTATCTGATATGTACATACTACTGGCTGGAGATTTTGAATCGCAGAATTTATTTTTTTTTTAAATGTCAAAAATTTCCAACAGAATGTCCTTTCAGTTTACACAACGGTACCTTTGTTGGCAGAGGTTCGGAAGACAAGACATTAAACAGGTATGGCAAACTACTGCTAAATGTGTGTACAGCATTAGAATCTGTGCATTCGGCAGGGCATGTGTGACGGCGATCGTCAAGGTCGTTTCACATACATTTCAGAGACAGGGAAGAGTTTGAATGATTATTTTATAACTTCCTTGACATGTTTACCCTTGTCAATCACTTGTGCAGTCTCTGGTGAGATGTGAACGTATTGAATCTGACCATCTGCCACTAGTGTTTATAATATAACTTACTCTTTGATGTAAGACATGGAAAAGGCTTAAAGAAGGAACACACAACTTACTGATAAGTATACATGGCTAAATAGTCCAACATGCACTATTAATGTTGGAAGAAGCTCCTAGCCTAATCGATGACGATGTTAACGCCGCTTTAAATATATTGAATGCTTGCGTAAAAGAACAGGCACAATGCATGAGGAAGCAAACGAGAGTAGCCGACAATGAAAGGAATGATGACAGGTTTTGACCATGAATGTTATAAAAAAAAAAAAAAAAAAAAAAAAAAAAAAAAAAACGTACGAACTTCTAAGAACATTTAGAAAGACATCAGACATAAAGACAGAGACGTCAGTCTTGTAAATCTCGAAGGGAGTACAAGAACCTTTTAAGAGGAAGGAGAAAGAGTATAGCTCTGTTCTTTATACATAGTTTAGTTAATTCAGTGGAAGACCAGCAAGTGTTTTTGGAAGCATAAGCGCAAAATAATCAGCTAGAAAAAGTTACATGCGTAACAATATTTCTGTTAACGAATGGTATCAGCATTTCAAAGAAACTCCTGGAAAAAGACTCAGAAGATGATACAGAAGAATAGAAGAAGGAACCTTTCTCGATACTGATAGCGATGCAGGTGGCCCTCGACTGTCCAGTCTCGAGAATAGAAGTAATCTCTGCAATCAAAAAACTCAAGAACAGAAAAGCGGCAGGCCCTGATGGTATAATAGGTAAATTATTTTAAAATGCTGGAAATGCCATAGTTGATTTCTTCGTCAGATTTTCCAATGCACTTTTTGACAAAAAGGCATATTTCCTGATAACTGAAACAGGATCAATTAATTGGCATAGTTTAAGAAAGACGAAGTGAATGATCCAAGCAATACAGCAGTATATCACTCTGTGGTATAAATAGTAAATTATATAGTTCTGTAATCACTGTAGATTGCAAGAGTGGGTCGAACATAATAATTGCATGGGTGAGTCGAAGCGGGCTTTAAGAAAAAGGTATTCGACTATCGATCAAATGATCGCATTATTGGCTCTCATACATGAACAATTTTCATGTAATCGCAAATTGTACGTTGCGTTCATTGAACTTCGAAAAGGCATTGATTCAGTTTCTAGAATATTACTGTGGCCAGTACTTCAGAAGAATGGAATAAGGTATAAGATCATCGATGTATTAGGAGCATGTATGCATACATGTGGTAAAAGCAAAGGTTAGGTGTGGTGGAGAGTTTACAGACTAACATTTTTGTTCAAAAGGTATGAAGCAAGGAGATGCATGTAAGTCCTGTTTTGTTTCCTTGTTTATTAAATAAGTGGCAAAAGAAATAATAGAAAAAGGGAAGACATGGTGCAACACTATCCCAGATATAGTTGAATTGTTTACTTTGTTACTGGCAGATGATATAGCTTTGTTTGGTATCAGAAACCCCAGTGGCCTTCCGATGCAGTTGAACGACTTATGCTTTATATCTAGACTCCAACTAAAGGTAATATATAAAAAAAAGAGCAATATTGTCATGTTTAGAAAAGGAGGGTACCTTGCCGCAAGAGAGAGAGAGATGGTCTTTTAACGGGGAGCCTATGGCTGTTGTTAACTGTTTACAAGTATCTTGGTATTTATTTTTCTACCCGACTTAAGTGTTTGTGGCTGCTTGTAAAGATCTCGCAAGCAGGCAAGAAATGCATTGTTTTTATTATGCAACGTTGTACATACTTTATATAATTCACGTTAAAGTATTATCGAGAATTTTTGACACTCAGGCGCAAAAACCATTGCTCTCTATGGTATCTGAATTGTGGGAATTGGATGCGCCGCTGTTCACATTGAAAAGGTTCTTATGTATGCCCTAAAAAAGGTTTTAGGAGAATCCATATAAAAAACACCTAATGAATTAGTGTATGGAGACACCGGACGTTATCCCATTTACATAGATTAACACGTGTGCAGTATATTAGATACAGGCTCACAATTTCTTGGATGAATGATAACAGGTTACCTTGAAAGCCTATAAAAATGCTATTTGGTTAGAGTCACGTGAGGAAAAATCCACATGGGCGTCCAGAGATGTTCGTAAGATATTATTTGTAATGGCTTTGGATTTCTATGGCTGAACCAGGGTTTGAAATGTGAAATATTTGTGCAAGTATTTCGTCAAAGACGAATTGATAAAACACCGGTGGCAAAACTGGCTGAACATTTCAGGAAAGTGATAGGTTTTATGGTACGAAGCTTTAAATCATCCATGTTGCGAAATATATCTTCCACTTGATATTGACACGCATATTGAAAATACATGATGAAGTTCAGATTTGGTGTTTCAGACAGAGTGCATCGTCAATGGTAAGTTCTATATGCAGTTTCTGACAGCAGTCCTGATATGCCCGCTATGTGAAAAGTCAAACGATGACGAAATATACTTTTGTTCTTCTGCCAGCCTCTCAGTGATCTGCGACAGGAATATATTCCATCTACATACTATGCAAGTCCATGTCAGTTTCGTGTGACTCTGATAATGTCAAATAAAAATGAAGAGATTGTGAGGAATTTGTGCACATACTTGTATAGAGTCTTTAAGAGACGTGCCGTGTGCCTTGTTAATATCGATGTATTGAAGTGTGGATGAGAGACGTGCCGTTGTGCTTTGTTAATCGATGTGTTGAGTTGTGGATGAAATATAAACACTTATCCTGGTATGAAGTTAATATTATCTATGTCAGAGATTGCATTTCATGCACAAGTGTAGCAGATTGTAGTCAATGCATTTGTGTAATATATGTTGTTGTTGTTGTACTTCTTGTGATATGTTTTGTGTGTGGTTTTTTTTTATTTCTAAATGTAATCCCACTTCAGAAGGAGCTGTGGCCTATCTCTTTCATTTCATTTTCATTTCATTCATTCTCCTCATCTCTCTCTCTCTCTCTCTCTCTCTCTCTCTCTCTCTCTCTCTGGGTCTGTGTTGTGTGGTGGGTGTGTGTTGTGTGTGTGTGTGTGTGGTTGTGTACACGCGCTTGCATGTTGTGTGGGTGCATATGTGTGTGTGTGTGTGTGTGCGCGCGCGCGCGTGTGCTGCATGTGTGTGTGCAGTACATGTGTTTGTGTTGTAACGTGCGGGTGCATGCATGTGTGTGTGCTTGTGTGGGGGGGGTGTGTGGGGGGGGGGGGGGGGGGGGGCGCACATGCATGCATATGTGTGTGTGTTGTTTGTGTGTGTGTACTCTCGGGAGGGGGATGAGGGCTTCAATGAACTGGGCGGGAGAGTTTCAGCGGCGGTCTGGGTGCTAGTGTTTTGAGCGAAACATTGAACCGCATGTTTACCGCATGTTGTCGGCGCACGTAAACGATCCTAAGGCAGCGAGTAGTTGATGGCGGTCAAGCTCTGCAGACAGAGCCTGTATGCAAGGTCACCATGGACGCTGACTTGACCTGTGTGCGGATGGCGCACCTGACTGTGGCGAAACGCTCTCTATTCCTGGAGCGAACAGTCGGAATACCATACAGACATCTGTTGAGAAGATGGAGGTACATCGAGCAGGTAATGATCGATTTTGTGTGTGTGTGTGTTGGGGGGGGGGGGGGGGAGGTGTATCTATGTGTGTGTGTTGTATTTATTGTCGTATGTGTGTGTGTGTGTGTGTGTGTGTGTGTGTGTGTGGTGTGTGTGCGTGCGTGCGCGCGCGCGTAACCTGGTTCTCGTGGATGCAGCCTTTGTGAGATGGTAATTTTGCCGTATGTTTTCGCCGACATCGCACACATACCCCCGTCTTCCCTCAAACCTATACCTCCTTCCCTCCCCTCTCTCTCTTCCCTCTCGCTCTTTCTCTCTCTCTCTCTCTCTCTTTCTCTCTCTCGCTCCTCTACATCAGCAGCTCTCTCCGTCTGTTCGTCTGTCTCTCGTCTGTCTGTTTGTCTGTCTGTCTGTCTGTCAGTCCACCGTCTCTCTCCCTTCCCCCTCCCTTTTCACCCTCCCTACCCCCTTCCCTTTGTCTCGCATACACAAGCACACACACATACACGCACGCAGGCACGCACGCAAGCACGTTACGCGCGCGCGCAAACACACACACACACACACACACACACAACACACACACACACACACACACACACCACAAAACACACACACACGCACGCACCCCACGAACCTACGAACGCACGAGCACATATGCGTGTGGACTGAGAGATCCGTTTTCGTTTCGTTATTATGTATGTAAATCCCCACCCTGATCACCCTTAGCCGCTCCTCTGCCCCTCTCCCCCCCCCCACCCCCCCCCCCCCCCCCCCCACCCCGCCCCCCAATCATCCCCATCCTACGCCCCACACCCCCCCCCTCCCCCTCCACCCCCCCTCTCCATCTCTTCTCTCTCTCTCTCTCTCTTCCCCTGCGCCGTCAATCGGTTTGGATGGGGGTCAGGTTTGTTAGAGAGATGGGAATGACGCAAAACAGCAGAGGACAAACAAACGATGGCTGAAAAAAAAAAGGTGAGGCTGGGCGTCATCAGTCAGTTGGAGCTCTGCACCCCCACCAAACCAACAACCACCACATCAGCACCACCATCACCACCACCAACCAGCATGCTACCACCACTGGTAGGTCGATCTCTACCTAAATACCGCCGGCTGCCGCGCCCCCTCACTGACGTCACAGCCCGTCATCTGCCGGCTTAATCCTTCCCCACCCCCCCACCCCAACTCTTCTCGCTTCCTCATCCGTCCCCTCTATACTTCACCTTTCTCTCCTCACCCTACTTCACCTACACCCACCCCCCCCTTCCCCCACACCTATCATAGGTCACCCTCACCCACGCCACTCCATCACCCTGTGTGGATGGTGGAAATGATACCGTTGTGGGGGGGGGGGGGGGGGGGGGATTGACTCTCAGGGAATAAAAAACCGGATACTCTTCCTCATCGTCGTCGTTCGTCATATCATCATCATCATCATCATCATCATCATCATCATCATCATCTATCATCATCATCATCGACATTCACGTCTTTCTCCTCTTCGCTCCTCGCTTGCTTACCATTCCCCCCCCCCACCCACCCCCCCCCCCCCCCCCTCCTCCCCCCCCCAATCCCCCTTCACCATCCTTCTCTTCCTTGTTTGAAGCAGCGGCTTTACCTGTTCCCTCGGTAGCAACAGGTTTCACGCATCGCCAGGGGTTCGAGCTCAATTTGTGCCGCAGCAAGAGCTGACCCTATCCTGGTGAAACGAGAGTTGGGCCTATCGTGGGGTAACCAGAGTTGACCTAGCCCTGGTTTGTAACGAGAGAGTGACCTATCCCTGGTGTAACGAGAGTTGACCTATCCGGGTAACAAGAGCTGACCTATCCTGGTGTAACGAGAATTGACCTATCGCTGGTGTAACGAGAGTTGACCTATCCCTGGTGTAAACGAGAGTGACCTATCGCTGGTGTAACCAGAGTGACCTATCCTGGTGGTAACGAGAGTTGACCTATCCCTGGTGTAACGAGAGTTGACCCTATCCCTGGTGTAACGAGAGCTGACCTATCCTGGTGTAACGAGAAAGGACCTTTCGCTGGTGTAACGAGAGTTGACTATCCCATGATGTAACGAGAGCTGACCTATCCAGGGTGTACCGAAAAAATTGACCTATCCATGAGGTAATGAGAGTTAACTGTTCCTGAGTAAGGAGAGTTGACCATATCCGAAACTTGTAGCCATGATAGTGTTATCTATCCATGCTGTAACGAGAGTTGACCTATCCTGTGTAGCAAGAGTGTACTGGATCTCCCATGGCTGTAGCGAGAGTTGACCATTTTCATGGTTGTAACGAGAGTTGACCTTTCCTGCTGTAGAGTTACCTGTCAAGCGATAACAAGAATCTACCTATCCGTCTGTAACGAGTTTACCTGTAAATGCTGTAAAGAGTTTACCAGTCCATGCTGTAACAAGAATCTACCTATCCGTGCGTAAACAAGAGTTTACCTGTCAATGCTGTAAAGAGTTTACCAGTCCATGCTGTAACAAGAATCTACCTATCCGTGCTGTAACAAGAGTTTACCTATCCATGCTTTAACGAGAGTTTACCTATTCATGCTGTAACAAGAGTTCACTATTCAGCTGTAACAAGGGTATACCTATCCATGCTGTAACAAGAGTTGACCTATCCATGCTGTAGCAAGAGTTGACCGATATCCACGTTGTAACGAGAGTTGACTAATCCACACTGTTACGAGAGTTGACCTATCCATGACGTGACGAGAAGTAACCTATCCATACTGTTACGAGAATTCACCTATCCATGACATAATGAGAATTGACCTATCCGTGCTTTAATGAGAGTTCTTGTTCTTGCTGTAATAAGAGTTTACCTGTCTATGCTGTAACAAGAGTTTACCTATAGCATGCTGTAACAAGAGTTGACTTATTCATGATGTAACGAGAATGAACCTATCCGTGCTGTAGCGAGAGTTCCTTTCCATGCTGTAACAAGAGTTTCCCTGTCTATGCTGTAACACGAGTTTCCCTATACATGCTATAACAAGACTTCACCTATCCCTGGTGTAACAAGAGTTTACCTATCCGTGCTGTAACGAGAGTTCCTTCCATGCATGCTAACAACGAGTTGGACGATCTTTGCTGTAACGAGAGTTTACCTAGCCATGCTATGACAAGAGTTTACCTATCCATATTGTAACAAGAGGTACGTATGCATGCTGTCTAACAAGAGTTGATCTATCCATGCTGTAACAAGAGGGATCTGTCCATGCTGTAACTAGAGTGATCTATCCGTACTTGTAACAAGAGGTGATCTATCCGTACTGTAACGAGAGTTGATCTATCCGTATACTGTAACAAGAGGTGATCTACCCGTACTGTAACGAGAGTTGATCTATCCAAGAGGGTACTACAGTACTGTAACGAGAGGTGATCTACCCGTACTGTAAAAAGAGTGATCAACCCGTACTGTACGAGAGTGATCTATCCATACTGTAACAAGTTGATCTATCCATACTGTAAGAAGAGGTGATCCCGTACTGTAACGAGAGTTGATCTATCCAAGAGGTGATACTACTGTAACGAGAGTTGATCTGTCCATACTGTAAGAAACCCGGTGTAACGAGAGTGATCTATCCATACTGTAACGAGAGTGATCTGT
>JADBJO010016416.1:0-15000 GCA_016801955.1 Conus betulinus | reverse complement strand
TGTCACATCCCACACCCTCTGTGAGGCTGTCCACATCCCACACCCCTCTGTGAGGCTGTCCACATCCTACACCCACTTTGTGAGGCTGTCCACATCCACACACCCCTCTGTGAGGCTGTCCACATCCCACACCCCTCTGTGAGGCTGTCCACATCCCACACCCCTCTGTGAGGCGTCCCATACATCCCACACACCCTCTGTGAGGCTGTCACCACATCCTATACCCCTCTGTGAGGCTGTCTACATCCCACACCCCTCTGCGAGGCTGTCCACATCCCACACCCTCTGTGAGGCTGTCCACAAAACCCCTCTGTGAGGCTGTCCACATCCCACACCCCTCTGTGAGGCTGTCCACATCCCACACCCCTCTGTGAGGCTGTCCACATCCTTACACCCCTCTGTGAGGCTGTCCACATCCCACACCCCTCTGTGAGGCTGTCCACACACCCTCTTGTGAGGCTCTGTCCACATCCCACACCCCTCTGTGAGGCTGTCCACATCCCACACCCTTTGTGAGGCTGTCCACATGCTACACCCCTCTGTGAGGCTGTCCACATCCTACACCCCTCTGTGTCGCTCTGTAAATTCTGATTGTACACCCGTCTGTGACGCTCTGTAAGTTACCATATTACACCAGTCTGTGACGCTAAGTTACCATATTACATCCGTCTGTGACGCTCTCTAAGTTACCATATTACATCCGTCTGTGACGCTCTCTCAAGTTACCATATTACATCCGTCTGTGACGCAAAGTTACCATATTACATCCGTCTGTGATGCTCTCTAAGTTACATATTACACCCGTCTGTGACGCTAAGTTACATATTACATCCGTCTGTGACGCTCTCTACGGATTCCATATTACACCCGTCTGTGACGCTCTCTAAGTTACCCTATTAAACCCGTTCTGACGCTCTCTAAGTTACCATATTACACCCGTCTGTGACGCGCTCTCTAACGTTACCATATTACACCCGTCTGTGACGCTAAGTTACCATATTACATCCGTCTGTGACGCTCTCTACGTTACCATATTACACCAGTCTGTGACGCTCTCTAAGTTAAAAAAAAAAAAAAAAGTTCCATATTACACCGGTCTGTGACGCTCTCTAAGTTACCATATTACACCCGTCTGTGACGCTCTCTAAGTTACCATATTACACCCGTCTGTGACGCTCTATAAGTTACCATATTACATCCGTCTGTGACGCTCTCTAAGTTACCATATTACACCCGTCTGTGACGACGCTAAGTTACCATATTACATCCGTCTGTGACGCTCTCTACGTTATATATTCACATCCGTCTGTGACGCTCTCTACGTTACCATATTACATCCGTCTGTGACGCTCTCTAAGTTACCATATTACATCCGTCTGTGACGCTCTCTACGTTACCATATTACACCCGTCTGTGGACGCTCTCTACGTTACCATATTACACCGTCTGTGACGCTAAGGTACCATATTACATCCGTCTGTGACGCTCTCTTAAGTTACCATATTACATCCGTCTGTGACGCTGTGTAAGTTACCAATGTTATACCCGTCTGTGACGCTCTCTAAGTTACCATATTACAACCCGTCTGTGACGCTAAGTTACCATATTACATCGTCTGTGACGCTCTCTACGTATTACCATATACACCCGTCTGTGACGCTAAGTTACCATATTACATCCGTCTATGACGCTGTCTACGTTACCATATTACACCCGTCTGTGGCGCTAAGTGTTACAATGTTACACCGTCTGTGAAGCTCTCTAAGTTACCATATTACACCCGTCTGTGACGACTAAGTTACCAATATTACATCCGTCTGTGACGTTACCCATATTACACCCGTCTGTGACGCTAAGTTACCATGTTACACCCGTCTGTGACGCTCTCTAAGTTACCATATTACAACCGTCTGTGACGCTAAGTTACCATATTACACCCGTCTGTGACGCTAAGTTACCATATTACATGTCTTTGACGCTCTCTATATTACCATATTACACCCGTCTGTGACGCTAAGTAACCATGTTACACCCGTCTGTGACGCTCTTTAAGTTACCATATTACATCCGTCTTGACGCTAAGTTACCACATTACACCCATCTGTGACGCTCTGTAAGTTACCAATATTACACCGGTCTGTGACGCTCTCTACGGTACCATATTACACCCGTCTGTGACGCTAAGTTACCATATTACACCCGTCTGTGACGCTCTCTAAGTTACCATATTACACCGTCTGTGACGCTCTGTAAGTTTCCATATTACACCCGTCTGTGACGCTAAGTTACCGTATTACACCCGTCTGTGACGCTAATTACCATTACATCCGTCTGTGACGCTCTCTACATTACCATATTACATCGTCTGTGACGCTCTAAGTTCCATGTTACACCCGTCTCTGACGCTCTGTAAGTTACCATATTACATCCGTCTTGACGCTAAGTTACCATATTACATCCGTCTGTGACGACGCTCTGTAAGTTACCATATTAACAACCGTCTGTGAGGCTCTGCTACGTTACACCATTATTACATCCGTCTGTGACGCTAAGTTACCATATTACACCCGTCTGTGACGCGCTCTCTAAGTTACCATATTACATCCGTCTGTGACGCTCTCTAAGTTACCATATCACACCCGTCTGTGACGCTCTCTAAGTTACCATATTTACACCCGTCTGTGACGCTCTAAGTACCATGTTACACCCGTCTGTGGACGCTCTCTAAGTTACCATATTAAACCCGTCTGTGACGCTCTGTAAGTTAACATATTACACCTGTCTGTGGACGCTCTGTAAGTTACCATCATTACACCTGTCTGGACGCCTCTGACGCTATGTAAGTTACCATAATTACAACTGTCTGTGACGCTCTGTAAGTTACCATATTACACCTGTCTGTGACGCTCTCTAAGGTTACCATATTACATTCGTCTGTGACGTCTCTCTAAGTTACCATATATACACCGTCTGGGTGACGCTCTATATGTTACCAGATTACACGTCTGTGGACGCTAAGTGACCATATTACACCCGTCTGTGGACGCTCTTTAAGGTACCATATTACACCGTCTTGACGCTCTAAAGGTACCATATTACATCCGTCTGGACGCTAAGTTACCATATTACACTCCGTCGTGACGCTCTAAGTTACCAATATTACATCCGTCTGTGACGCTCTAAGTTACCATATTACACACGTCTCATGAGGCTCTGTAACTGCTGATTCTACACACCGCTCTTTCCGATACTTCAATTCCCTTCACAGCTACTTCCTTTCTGCTATGCTTTAGCTGTGCGAGAGACTTTTAACATTCTGAGCCATCCGCATCTCTGATACTTTGACTTTTGATCTTATCCTGAGAAAAAGAGGTTCACTTCCCAGACCTTATATCCAGCGTGACCCGACTAAATCTTTAAAAAATCCAGATCCTCTCGGCGTGTAAGGTAAGTTAACTTTTGATCCATTTTTTTTCTTTTAAAATACTTCAACTTTTGAACTTACCCCATCTGAAAATGCTTTAACTTGTGATCCTACCTGTCGTCACTTCAGATGCCTTACGCCTCGTCAGAGGCCACTCCAGGATGCTTTCATTTCTGATCGTACACCTATGACGTCAGTTCCTTGCCAGGTGGCTCGCAGCGAACGCCAAGGCAGAGGTGGCGGCGCTGCTTTGAGGGACAATGATGGAGAGGTCAGTGTATGGGTGAGAGGGGGGGGGGGGGGGGAGACTAGTCTGTGTCGCCGTGGGATAACTGCTAAGAGTCGCGGGGCGATCGGCGATGGAAAGCACTGCCTGACTACGATTACCGTGGCCTGGAATACCATGTTTTTGAGGGGCAGGGCATGGGGGTAACTCTTATCTTATCGGGGTTGGGCTGAAAAAATTGCCCGCTCGGCCGTATCAGCGTCGTGGGCCACAGGAGGGACTTGTGCAGCGCTCCAGCGACTTTCGTCCTGCTCCCTCTTTGAGGCGGGCCTCACGCGGCACAGGACCATCGCCACCGAGCATGAAGGAGGCCGCCAGGTGGCCCTGAAGACAGCCTTTTGAGGGGAGGGGGTGGGGGGGGGGGGGGGAGGCAAAAGGACCAGATGAACACAAGACCCACCGTTGGCCGACCAACATGACTAAGTGAACTGGAGTTGACCACAAGGGAACCAGAGCTGAGGGAGCAACAGACGACAGCCCCCAGACGGAACCAGACACATTACTGCCAACGACAACCACTACCACGAAGTATGCAGACTTCGGCCTGCAGTATACCTCGTCTTGAAGGACCTCCGGCCAGTAGGGTGTAAGCCTCACCCTGACTGACTGACTGTCTGTGATAATACTTGTGATCCCACACCTCTGTATGATAACTTCTGATCCTACACCTGTCTATGACATTATGACTACTGATCCTATACCTGGTATGATACTATAACACTGATCCTGTACCTGTCTATGATACTATAACACTGATCCTATACCTGTCTATGATACTATAACTACTGATCCTAGACCTGTCTATGATATATAACACTGATCCTACACCTGTCTATGATACTATAAATAACACTGATCCTACACCTGTCTGTGATACAATAACCACTGATCCTACACCTGCCTATGATACTATAACACTGATCCTACACCCTGTCTATGATACTATAACACTGATCCTACACCTGTCTATGATACTATAACACTGATCCTACACCTGTCTATGATACTATAACACTGATCCTATACCTGTCTATGATAACTAACTTCTGATCCTACACCTGTCTATGATACTATAACTTCTGATCCTACACCTGTCTATGATACTATAATTCTGATCCTACACCTGTCTATGATACTATAACTACTGATCCTATACCTGTCTATGATATATAACACTGATCCTATACCCATGTCTATGATACTATAACTTCTGATCCTACACCTGTCTACGATACCTACTAAATTTCTGAGCCTGCGCTTGTCTGGGAAATGTACAATGTGATCCTATGCTTGTCTATGATGCACAATTCTGGTGCCACGCTGGTGTGGGGACGCTGTAGTTTAAGTCTAAGTCTGCAGTGATAAAAGGTAGCAGCGCGGTGATGTTTACACCCTGAGTGCGTAAAGCGAGACAAGCGCGCGTTTTGCGTCCCAGTCTGATCGTGTTCCATGCTTCACTCTGAAAACCAGTCGCCTGGACATTGAACAGGATCTCCCTGTCCGCTGGCGCTGTCAGTAAGCACTGTAATCTGCAGGGATACTGCTGACTTTGGATGAAAAAAAAAACAACAAAAACAAAACAAAAAAAAACGAAAACAACAACAACACAACAACAGAAAACCCCCTCCATTTTTCCACCGCTGTTCGTCAACAAAAACTATTTATGAGAAATAGAGCAATGCCATCGCAAAAAACTCTCCGTCTGTCTGTCTGTCTGTCTGTCTGTCCTCTCTGTCTCTGCCTGTCTGTCTGTCTGTTCTGTCTCTTTTTTTTCTGTCTGTCCGTCCGTCCGTCTGTCTGTCTCGTGTCTGTCTGTCTGTCTGTCTGTGTCTGTATCTCTCTGTGTGTAGCCTCTCACGTCAGCTGCAGGTTTTCTTCTTTCTCCATCTCCTCTCTCGTCTCTCCATCTCAGTCCGTCTCTCTCTCGTCTTCTCGGTCTCTCTCGTCTCTCCTCTCTCTGTTGTTTTATTTAGAGCTGTTTGATGTCAGTCCTGGTGGGTGTGATCCCCCCCCCCCCCCCGTTTAAAAGTTCGTTCTCCCCTCCTGATCCCAGTCCCCCCGCAGTTGGGGCATTGGCGTGGTGCGCTGCCCGACAGCGTCTGCCAGAGCCCAGCATCAGGAACAGTGGACAGACCGACCGCCGGCTTTCTGCGCACTGCTAAGGATCTAGCAAAGGAAGTGTGTTGACGTGGTTAGGGGGAACAACAACGGGGATGCGAAAGATAGTTTGAGGTCATATAAACCGTTGGTGTGTCCGGGTATTGTATGTGCTGCTGGCAAGTGGGATGTAGTACCAGGTCTTTGGTTGGTTATTGTTTAGTCGGTACATACCACGTCTGTGTGTGTGTGTGTGGTGTGTGTGTGTGTGTGTATTGTTTGACTTGTGTGTGCGGGCGTGTGTGTGTTGCGTGGTGCGGCGAGCAGTGCGTGGCACGTGCGTGCGTGCTTGCGTGCGTGCGTACGTGCGTGCGGCGTCTGATCGTGTGTGTGGGGTGAGCAGAGAGGACGTGACGGGTTACTCCATGGAAACGCCAACAGCGGGTGTCAGGGAGCCTTCAGTGTCATAACACACCAAAACCACTCTCCCCCATAAACCCCCAATCGCTGGCGAGCCTGGGTGGTTTACCGAGGGTGGGGAGAGAGAGAGAGAGAATGAGAGAGAGAGGAGAGATGGGAAAGAGAGACAGAGAGACAGAGAGAGAAAGAGATGAGAGACGAGGAATAATGGGGGGAGGGTCTAGGGGCTAGGAGGAGGACGAATAAAAGGGGGGGTGGAGGGGGGTGGAGTGCAGGGGGGGGGGGGGGGGGGGGGGGGGAAAAAGGGCGTTGTCGCTCCTTTCATGCTTAAGGGTGGGGGTATTCAGGGGTGGGCTGGTGAGGACCCGGGCGGAGGGCGGTGGTAAGATCCACTGGTTAACGGCCACTCTGGGTCGGTGCAGCTTCGGAGGCCGATGCTTCAGCACACGACCTAAAGGAGCTCTTAGCGAGGATGGTTGTAATTGGGGCGTTCAAAGAGAGGACTTGGATTGTGGGTGGGTGTTTGGAGGGGGTGGGGGGAGGGCGGGGAAGGGAGCATGAATGGAACGGTCAATTCAGGTAGTTTTTGTGTGTGGTGTGGGTTTTGTTTTTTCATTGTGACGAGGTGGGAATGGGCGGGGGGGGGGGGGGGGGCGAGAGAGAGAGAGAGAGAGAGAGAGAGAGAGAGAGAGAGAGAGAGAGAGAGAGAGGAGGGAAGGAGAGGAGGGTTGTCTGGAGGGGATTGTTGAATTGTCATTGCAATTGATGTTGCGTCACAGGCTCGATTCTTGTTTTGAGGGTGGCATTCGTTCAAGATTCATTGATGTTCGTGCGTGTACACAGTGTGGGATTTAGGAAAGGGGGCGGGGGATAGGGGTGGGAAGTGGCCTCATTGAGGGATCATTGCTGTGAATGTGTCGCAGGGTAAAACTGTGAGGGCCGTTAATGGAAGGTTGATCTGCTGTGAATGTGTGTTCATCAGGGTAACCTGTGAGGGCCATTAAGGGAAGGCTGATTGCTGTGAATGTGGGTCTCAGGGTAACCTGTGAGGGCCAGTAATGGAAGGTTGATTGCTGTGAATGTGTGTTCTCAGGGTAACCTGTGAGGGCCATTAAGGGAAGGTTGATTGCTGTGAATGTGTGTTTCAGGGTAACCTGTGAGGGCCATAATTGGAAAAGGTGATTGCTGTTGAATGTGTGTCTCAGGGTAAACCTGGTGAGGGCCATTAATGGAAGGCTGATTGCTGTGAATGTGTGTCTCAGGGGTAACCTGTGAGGGACCGTTAATGGAAGGTTGGTCGCTGTGAATGTGTCTCAGGGTTACCTGTGAGGGCCGTAATGGAAGGTTGATTGCTGTGAATGGTGTCTCAGGGTAACCTGTGAGGGCCGTTAATGGAAGGTGATTGCTGTGAATGGTGTCTCAGGGTAACATGTGAGGGCCGTTAATGGGAAGGTTGGGCGACGTGCTGTGAATGTCCAGTGTCTCAGGGTAACCTGTGAGGGCCAGTAATGGAAGGCTGATTGCTGTGAATGTGTGTCTCAGGGTAACCTGTGAGGGCCATTAAGGAAGGCTGATGCTATGAATGTGTGTCGTAGGGGAACTGTGAGGGCCATTAATGGAGGTTGGTTTCGCTGTGATGTGTCTCAGGGTGGATCTGGGGAGGAAAGGGGGGGGGGGGGGGGGGGGTGAGGGCTTTGCTTGAAGATCAGTGCAGTTAGTGCGTGTGAAGTAAAGTGACGATCCTTGCTCAGTGTGACAGTGTGTGTGCCCAGTGTGGCAGTTGTGTGTGTGGCCCAGTGTGACAGTTGTGTGTCTGCCCAGTGTGACAGTTGTGTGTGCACCCAGTGTGACAGTTGTGTTGTGCCCAGTGTGACAGTTGTGTCGTGCCCCAGTGTGACAGTTGTGTCTGCCAGTATGACAGGGTGTGTCTGCCCAGTGTGACAGTTGTGTGTGCCCAATGTGACAGTTGTGTTGCCCAATGTGACAGTTGTGTCTGCCAAATGTGACAGTTGTGTGTGCCCAATGTGACAGTTGTGTGTGCCCAGTGTGACAGTTGTGTGTGCCCAGTGTGACAGTTGCGTCTGCCCAGACAGTTGTGTTTGACAGTGTGTGTTGTGTGCCCAGTGTGACAGTTGTGTCTGCCCAGTGTGATGGTTGTGTCTGCCCAGTGTGACAGTTGTGTGTGGCCCAGTGTGACAGTTGTGTGTGCCCAGTGTGACAGTTGTGTGTGCCCAGTGTGACAGTTGGTCTGCCCAGGGTGACAGTTGTGTCTGCCACAGTGGACAGTTGTGTCTGCCCAGTGTGTGGACAGTTGTGTCTGCCCAGTGTGACAGTTGTGCCGGCACAGGCAGGCTATCGGACATGCAAACGGTTCCTCCGTTGAGCGTGCAGTCTGGGAGGGTCCCCACGTTATTTGTCTTCCCCACCCAGAGAAGACAAACGGCGCGAATCAAAATGTCAAGATTCTGTAGTGTGGTAATTCACAAACACACCACGCACGCACGCACGTCACGCACACACCACTGCACGCACGCAAGCACGATATCGGCAGCGAGCGCGGGGGGCCCAATTCACAACACACACAGAGCGACCGCATTCGCGCGCGCGCGCGCGCTGCGCACACACACACACACACACACACACACACCACACACAGGGACCACACCACAGGGACAGACACAGAGAGAGAGAGAGGGGGAGGGATGAGGGGAGAGAGAGAGAGAGAGCGAGAGAGAGAGAGGAAGGAGAGAGAGAGAGAGGAGTGTGAAGAGAGAATGTGAATATATTATTTCCGTTCTGTTCACAGTTGTGATATTATACCCTAAAAAACGAGAAAAGAAACAAAAGGTGGAGGATGAAAGAGAGAGAGAGAGGAGAGGGAGAGAGAGAGAGCGAGAGAGCGGAGAGAAGAGAATGAGAGAGAGAGGAGGGAGGAGAGAGGAGAGAGAGAGAGAGGAGAGAGATTTCTTTTTCCGTTCTGTTCATTGGAATTGTGATATTATGTACCCTAAAAAACGAGGAAAAGAAAGAAAAGAGTGTGTGTGTGTGTGTGTGTGTGGGGGGGGGGGGGGGGGGGGAGAGGGGGGAGAGGAGAGAGAGAGAGAGCGAGAGAGAGAGAGAGAGAGAGAGAGACTTATTTCATGGTCCCTTACACAATTTTGATATAGACAAAAGAACACAAAAGAAAAAGAAAGAAAGGAGAGTGGTGGAGGATGAACGTGGAGACGAGGACCGAAGAGAGAGATGAGAGAGAGAGAGAGAGAGGTAGGTGAGAGAGAGGAGAGAGAGAGAGGAGAGAGAGAGAGAGACAGGACAGACAGACAGACACAGACAGACAGACAGACAGACAACAGACAGACAGTCTTACAGACAGGGAATGATAGTGACTAAACGGTAGTAGTGAGGTGATGTATGTCATCTGCCACTGGTAAACGCAATGAGTCATCTGGATTCATGGAATCCTAGTACACAGTTTGATTATTGTTTCAGTTCATATACCATTCAGTTAATACGTCCGTCTCTTTAGCGTTTTGTCTTGAAAACTGTGCGACGCTGCTGATTTGTGTCGTCTGAACGTTTTCATAATTAGAGCCAGGGACGAATCCTTCTCTTTACTGATCTTAAGCAGGACATGAAATAGGACAGTGGATTTAATTGTGTGTGTGTAAAATGACAAAAAGACGCAACTCATTTGGAAGAGAGAGAGAGAGAGAGAGAGGAGAGAGAAGAGAGAGAGGGGGAGAGAGAGAGGGAGAGAAGAGAGAGAGAGAGAGAGAGAGAGAGAGAGGAGAAAGGGGCGAGAGAGAGAGAGAGAGGGAGAGAGAGAGAGGGGGGAGGGAAGGAGAGAGAGCGAGAGAGAGAGAGAGAGAGAGGGAGGGAGAGAGAGAATATAGACGACGAGAGACGGAGGGGAGGGAAAGAGAGAGAGAGAGAGAGAGAGAGAGAGAGAGAGAGAGAGAGCGAGAGAGAGAGAGAGAGAGAATAGAGAATAGGCATTTGGAAGGCGGGAGTGGGGGTGGGGGGATTAAAACAATGCAGAGGGTTTGTTGAACAGAATGTGCAGATCTTTTTTTTTTTTTTTTTCACATCCTTGATGATGAAGTCGATTCTGCTGCCCTTACCACACCAACAGGACGGACATCCCATGAGGTCAGCTCAGAAACAGCGGTGACGTCGTATCGGTGACCCGCCGGACCCTATTAGGGTGTCGTCAGAACAGTGTCCATTCACTCAGTGCAGCGATCGTTTTCGTGTTGTACATAGTTCATGTTTGCCCCCCCCCCCCCCCTCCCCCCCCCCCCTCTTCCTGATCGTGATCATTGGGACCCTGTGTTAAGACCTTCCACTGAGGCAGTTGGAGAGCAGTAAGGAGCTGTGGCAGGTATATTCTCAGTATTAACGAAAACCGTTTTTGAAACAATAACATCAACAACAACAAAACAACCGCAGACTGAAATTGTTCGTTATTTGCAGAAGAAAAAGGCGTAAATTCGATTTCTGGTTTCTTCTGGGAATTCGATCATTGCATGTATGTAGCTTGAAATGTTATTTTCGCTTTTGACACATCGTGTTGTAATATAGTGAAAACTGTAAAAAATGGTGGATCACCGCCACCCCCATCACCCCTATCATCATCATTGTCATCACTTCACCCCTATCATCATCATTGTCATCGCCTTCACCCCTATCATCATCATCATTCATCACCTTCACCCCTATCATCATCATTGTCATCACCTTCACCCTATCATCATCATTGTCATCACCGCCACCACCATCATCACCCCTATCAATCATCATTGTCATCACCGCCACCACCATCACCCCTATCATCATCATTGTCATCACCGCACCACCATCACCCCTATCATCATCATTGTCATCTGCTACCACCCATCACCCCTATCATCATCATTGTCATCACCGCCACCACCATCACCCCTATCATCATCATCATTGTCATCAACCCCCATAACCCCTATCATCATCATTGTCATCACCCGCCACCCCATCACCCCTATCATCATCATTGTCATCACCTTCACACCTATCATCATCATTGTCATCACCTTCACCCCTATCATCATCATTGTCATCACCTGCACCCACCATCACCCCATCATCATACATCATCCCTATCATCATCACCCGTCATCACCCATCACCCCTATCATCATCATTGTCATCACTGCCACCCCATCACCCCTATCATCATCATTGCCATCACCTTCACCCCTATCATCATCATTGTCATCACCGCCACCCCCATCACCCTATCATCATCATTGTCATCACCTTCATACACATCATCACAATCATCACCACTATCATCATCAGGTCCATCACTGCCACCACCATCACCCCTATCATCATCATTGTCATCACCGCCACCACCATCACCCCTATCATCATCATTGTCATCACCTGCAACCACCTTCACCCCTATCATCATCATTGTCATCACTTCACCCCTATATCATCATCATTGTCATCACCGCCACCCACACACCCTATCATCATCATTGTCATCACTCCTACCCACCTTCACCCCTATCATCATCATTGTCATCACCTTCACCCCATATCACCCCTATCATCATCATTGTCATCACCTTCACCCCCTATCATCATCATTGTCATCACCTTCACCCCTATCATCATCATTGTCATCACCTTCACCCCTATCATCATCATTGTCATCACCTTCACCCCTATCATCATTATTGTCATCACTGCCACCACCTTCACCCCTATCATTGTTATTGTCATCACCTTCACCCTATCATCGTTATTGTCATCACCTTCACCCCTATCATCGTTATTGTCATCACCTTCACCCCTATCATCATTGTTGTCATCACCATCACCCCCCCTATCATCATTATTGTCATCACCTTCACCCCCTATCATCATTATTGTCATCACAGCCACCACCTTCACCCCTATCATCGTTAATGTCATCACCCTTCACCCCTATCATCATTGTTGTCATCACCATCACCCCTATCATCGTTATTGTCATCACCTTCACCCCTATCATCATATTGTCATCACCCATCACCCCTATCATCATTATTGTCATCACTGCCATCACCTTCTATCATCGTTATTGTCATCACTGGCCACCCCTATCATTGTTATTGTCATCACCTTCACCCCTATCATCATTATTGTCATCACCTTCACCCCTATCATCATTATTGTCATCACCATCACCCCTATCATCATTATTGTCATCACCTTCACCCCTATCATCGTTATTGTCATCACCTTCACCCCTATCATCGTTATTGTCATCACCTTCACCACTATCATCGTTATTGTCATCACCTTCACCCCTATCATCCGTTATGGTCATCACCTTCACCCCTATCACCGTTATTGTCATCACCTGACCCCTGTCATCGTTATTGTCATCACCTTCACCCCTATCATCGTTATTGCTATCGCCTTCGTCGTCGTGGTTCATTTCTATCATAAGGTATAATCAGTGCAGGTTTCACATTGAAGGAAGAAACATCTTTCTTTCTTTCGTTCTTTCTTTCTTTCTTTCTTTATTTCGTTCTTTCGTTCTTTCTTTCTTTCTCTCTTTGTTCTTTTATGATCAGTGATCAGTTCAACATTAAACCGCTGGCTGAAATGTATGGCAGGCCTCAATGGATTATAATCGGTGTTTTAGTGCAAAAAAAAAAAAAAAAATCCTAATTGTGGCGTGTGCCCTGCAGCAGCACAATAGCCGCCGTAAGGAAAGGCGACGTTTTGACGCTGGCAGAGGTAGGTAGGAGGCGGGGGGGGGGGGGGGTGGGGGGGGGGGGTAGGGGCCAAAGTGGAGGAAAGTGGAGGGAAGGGAGGGGAGGGTGGGGGGAGGGTGGTTGGCGAAGGGCAGTCGAGCCCCGCCATGGCAGTGGGGGCTGATGTGGGTTCCTGATGACGTTGCCTGGGCCGTGTACACTCTGTCACTCAGTTGACAGGGGGCACGGTCGTCACTGTCTCGCCTTCCCCAGTATACTGCTGCTGATGATGCTGATGCTGTTGTTGTTGTTGTTGCATCTGGCATCCATCGGCCTCATGCCGTAGCCGGTAAACTGATGCAGGTCTTAGGTCTTGTCCGTGTCTTTCGTCTGAAACACAGGCCTCTTGTCTTTTTCTTTTTTTTTTGATTCTTTCTTTCCTTTCCTTTCTTTCATTTTTGTTCATTCTTTGTTTTCTTTTTCTTTCTTTCGACCGTTCTTTCCTTTTCCCTTTCTTTCTTTCTTTTCTTTCGTTTCTTTCTTTCTTTTCTTTTTTTTGTTCTTTCTTGTTCTTTCTTTCTTTTCTTTTCTTTCTTTCTTTCTTCTTCTCTCTTTCTTCCCATCCCTTCGTTCCTTCTTTCTTTCGTTCTTTCTTTCTTCTGTTGCTTGTTTGTGTGTGGATGTTTTTCTTTCCTTTGTTCTGTATTCCTGGCTTTATTAATTGATTCGGTTCTCTGGGTTTGTTTCTAGATATTTCTCTTTATGGGCGTCTGAGTCTTCTTCCTCTCAACACTTCTGTGTGTGTGTGTGTGTGTGTGTGTGTGTGTGCTGTGTGGTGTGTGTGGTGTGTGTCTGTGTGTGTGTTGTGTGTTTCTGTATGTCTGTCTCTCTGATTGCCTTTCTCTCTCTCTCTTCTCTCTCTCTCTCTCTCTCTCTCTCGCTCTCTCTCTCTCTCTCTCTCTCTCTCTCGCTCGCTCGCGGAAAAAGCTCGCTCGCTTTGTCTGTCTCTGTCTTTGTCTGTCTGCTTTTTGTCGGTCCTCCGTCAAAAAAAAGAGAAAGAAAAGAAAAAAAGAAAGAAAAGAAAGGGGGGGGGAAGAAAAAAAAAAAAAAAAAAAAAAAAAAGAGGAATTGTTCGATACGTATTTAAGAGAGAAAAAAAAAGGGTTACATACATTTAGAAAACTGACGTCACAGGGGAGGTGAAGGAGTGGGGTGGTGTTGACAAAATGAAAAAAAAAACAACAAAGAAAAAAAACAAAAAAAAAACAAAAAAAACTAGTGGATGCTTTCGCTCCGTCGATTCTGCCAGACAAAAGGCACCGGAGTACATACATACATACATACATACAGGCCCCCCCACCCATCATGCCCCCCCCCCCCACCCCCCTGCTCCTGCGCTCTTCCCCCTCCCCCCCCCCCCCCCCCCCCCCCACCACCACCCCCACACCCCCGCCCTCGGCCCCTCCCAATCACAATTCACTGCACAGGTGACACTGTCTTAGATCTCTGCCGCGTTGCTGAAAATGAGCTAGGGCTTCACGTGAGTTGTGATGTGGGGTGGTGTGTGTGTGTGGTGTGTGTGTGTGTGGGTGTGTGAGTTCTGTGTGTGGTGGTGTTTGTGTGTGTGTGTGTGTGGTGTTGTGTGTGTGTGTTGATGTGTGGTGGTGTGGGGGGTGTGTGTGTGGTGCTGTGTGTGTGGTGAATGTGGTTGTGTGTGTGGTAGGTGTGTGTCCGTGGAATGTGTGTTGGTGGGGTTGTGTGTGTGTGTGTGGTGTGTGTGTGTGTGTGTGTGTGTGTGTGGGGTTTGTGTTGTGAGTATGTGTGTGTGTGTGCTGTTGTTGTGATGTGGTGCTGTGTGGGTGGTGTGGGTTTGATGTCGTAAGAGGGGTGTGTTGTTGTGGTGTGTGGGTGTTTGTGTGTGTGTGTGTGGTGTGTGTGTAGTGTGGTGTGTGGTGTTTGGTGTTTGTGTGTGTGTGTGTGTGTGGGGTGTGGTGTGTTGTGGTGTGGGTGTGGGGGGTGTGGTGTGTGTGTGGTGTGTTGTG
>JADBJO010016415.1:0-40581 GCA_016801955.1 Conus betulinus | reverse complement strand
AAAAAAATGCCCTAGAACTTATTGTGGTCCCACCATGCATGCAACGTGGTGGCCGTGTCGTTTGGTGCATAAGTGTTGGTGTGTGTGTGTGGTGTGTGTGTGTGTTGCATGGTGAGTGTGTGCATGCGTTTTTTGTGTGTGTGTGTGTTGGTGTTGTGTGTGTTGTGTGTGTGTGTTGTGTTGTCAGGGTGCAAACATTGAGTTTAATCTGGGGACAATAAATGGTTCCCCCCCCAGTCTATGTCAGTAGTGTGTTGTGTGTGTGTTGGTGTGTGTGTGTGGGGTTATTGCGCGCGTTGTGTGCTGTGTCGTGTGTGTGTCGGGGTGTGTTTGTGTAGTGTTGTGTTGTGGTGTGGGGAGTGTTGGTTTTGTGTGTGTGTCGTAGCGCGCGCGCTCGCGCAGCGGCATTGTGTATGCATTTCACCTCATAGCCTGATGAATTTGTTTTTTTAATTCCATCCTCATTGATTTTGAAAATATTTAAACAAATGATGTTTAAACTTTGTAGGACATTTTGGAAACCAAAACATACTTCAATGTTTTTCAGGAATTCTTTACTGTTTACAAATGATACCTATCACGAGACATCACAGATTAGGAATGGTGATGTGCTGACTGTTTAAACATTAGTTATATTTTAGTGTTAGTTTTAGATAGATTAGTTTCACTGTCATGGCATCATTTTTCTTTCCCAGTCTAAAAGAAAGAAAAAAAAATCAAAAGGTGCATTTATGAAGTGAAAGAAAATATACTTGCTCAAAACAATTGACAGGCCCATTGGACATTCTCCGCTATTTTCCAACAGAAACGGAAACACACCCAACAAACACTGCTTTTCGAACTTTACTTCAGCCATTATTGTTACTTTCAAGTCCACTACCCATCTTTTCAAAAGTCAGAACGCCAGAGATACACAAAACACAGTCAGTAACGTGTGTCCGCCATTTGCGTGGGATGCACGCAATGCACCTTTGCCTCATGGACTGAGTCAGAGTCCTCAGAGGAGTCATCTGGGGTATTGCCTGCCACTCCTGCTCAAGGAACTGGAACAGCTGGTTGAGGTCAACTTGGCGGGGGGTGATTGCTTCGAATCGCCGGCCCAGCACGTCCTATAGGTGCTCGATTGGATTAAGGTCTGGTGAGCAGGCTGGCCAGTCCATGTGGATCACATGTTGCTGCTGAAGAAAGTTGTTTGACGACTCGAGCCCTGTGAGGTCTGGTGTTGTCGTCTTGAAGTACCGCGCCTGGTCCAATAGCTTGCAGCGTTGGAGCACAAGGGGCTACAGGATGCCATCCCTGTAGCCCACACCGTTGAGGTTGCCTTGCACCATGTGCAGGGGGGTTCTGTAGTTCCGTGCCATCCCTCCCACACACCATTACGGATCCACCACCATAGCGATCACGCTCGCTCACGAGGACCATCGTGATAGCGTTCTCCTTGCCGCCGCCAGACACGGTTCCTGCGTCATGAAATGATAAGGCAAAGCGGGACTCGTCAGTAAACAATACTCTTGCCCACTGATCTCTGGTCCATGCTAAGTGACGCTGGGCCCCAAGCCAAATTAGCAGCACGGTGAGCTTGGTGTCAGGACAGGACGGACGGCTGGTCGTCTTGAGTGCAGGTGTGCCTCTCTCAACCGGTTCCGAATGGGTCTGGTCACTGACGGTGACATTGCTGGCTGCTTGCAGCTGCCCCCTGAGTGTATCGGAAGTGGCCGTTCTCTGCCTCAGAGCCGACAGGACAACAAACCTGTCCTTCTGCCTGGAGGTGGACATTGGACATCCTGGACATCTTCGCTCAGCAACACTTCCTGTCTAGTTGAAGCGGTCTCTCAAAGTCTGAATGACTGAATGGGCGACTGACTGTCGACGACCAACCTCCCGCACCCCCACGCCCCTCCTGAAGCCACGCAATTGCCCCTCCCTTGGTCATCCTGTCTCAGTCGTTGTCTCCGAGGCATGGTTGCAAAAGTGCTGTAAACACAGGCATAAATGCCCACCAGTCTCTCAAAACTGGCTGACCTGTGTTCAGATAAGACATGGTTTGCACGTGCATTGCAGTATTCCTGCAGTTCAGATGTGCTCTGTTGCACAGGCCTGTTTGATTTGCACCCTTTTTCCGTGCAGTATGTGCACATTTCAGTTCACCGCTGTGATGTGCATGACACAGACTGAGTTGATTTCTGATCAAATTCAAGTTGACTGATCAGGCATGCAACTAAATTCGGTAAGTTTGGGTGGGTGCAGTGCCGTGTTATTGAAAAAAATAAAGTCAAACAAGGTACCCTAAAAAGTGGCAGTGGCCTTTCAATTGTTTTGAGCAGTATATATGTGAATAGATGCACTTCCTTCTTGACCATAAAGGCTTTAACAGGAAGAGGTCTTGGAGTAAACCAACTCAAACAATACACCCCAGTTTGGGATTCCAACCCAACAGCTTGCATGCTGTACCCAGACTGCTACATAACGCCACCTTATATGTTCTGTATGGTAGGAGAAGATGGGTTGGGTCATACACTATCTGTTCTTTGCTTAAATTCATGAATTCAGAACATCACTATTACTAAGTATTTCAAGCAGCTGCCAACAACAGTAAGAAGTAACACTCTGTATGATTTTATGGAGCAGACCCCTGTGTCACCATATGCACTGAATGAACATGGTTTCACTATCTCGCTCTGTTTCTAACATACAGTATGAACAAAGCTTCAAGCCTGCATAGAACTGTACATCTAAAGACTGAAAAGAATCATCACAATTGCCATCATGAAGATGTATAGGATCGACAGGCTACAACTTGGAAAGATTTTAATGATCTGACAATGTCTGTTGAGTTGTTTTTAACCATTTGCGTGTAACACAAGTGAAGCAGATAAATCAAAACATAAAAATCAACCTACAACATCAGAATGACCAAGAATTACTATATGTGAAGAAAAAAACCTGATATACTCATTGATCTTCTCTTCAGCCTTCCACCACAGAGAACTCCTGAATGGTCATCCAGCCAATGTCCTTGATATCATAGTCCTCATCACGGGAGAGAGGAATGTGCTTTCCTTGGACAGAAGGCCTGTTTTTAAGGACTCACAGGTCTTCTCTCTTTCAGACATACGAGTCTCCAGGCGTCGAAAGGCTGAGGCAATGACATCATCCACCATATCTTTGGCATTGGAGATGACATTGTCGACAAGGTCTTTGGCCTGGTCAGCGTATGCATCTGATTCAGTCATGATGTCCGCAGTTAGGATTGCTGGACCTCACTGTTGGTAGTGTTGAGACTCCCCACACGTCTGCACACAGCGTAACAATGAGAGTATCACCATCCCTAGACCTCAGCTTAGGACACTAGCATTGCAAATCCCACATCACCTAGAAAGCCATCTAGCTTAGCATTCTGTGATGTAATCTAGCTTAAGATTATGCCACAAACAAAGATCTGCTTACACTAACACTGGAGTGAGCCTTATCCGTCAGCTATTGATTCCTGCAGAACTGAGGAAGTGCAGCGCCATGCCACCATTGTGTGGTGGTGAATTATCATTGACAATGTCCTGTTCAGAGGAAATGTTTGCCCAAATGCACTGGGTTCATCTGAGAGATCAGAGACAAGCTGTTAGACCCGTAACTTTCTTCAGAGTCCATCTATGAATAATTTGCCATTTGTTAACCTTTACAGTCCATCATGGAGATGTTGCCATCTGCTAATCCTTCAATTCCATCTTTGAGAGGTTGCCCATCAGGCAACCTTGTTATGCCATCATGAAGTTTCCATTCTGTAACATTCTTTGACTTGTATCATGAAGAGGTTGCCTCTGGTAACCTTTGTATTCCATCACAGAGAGGCTCCCATCTGTAATATTCCTTGTATTCCATCATGGAGAGGCTGCCATAAACATTACGAATAGTCCTTGGTACAAGATTTACCTGTCATGCCTAATATCCTACCTTCCTGTTTGCAAAACCAATTATACCAAATATTCCTTCTTCCACCAAAAATATCATTGAGTGAAAGTATCTGCTGCTCAAGGTCATCATATTATACTGTATGGATGTTTCAAATCACTATTTAAAAACCTTCCACTGATCGCTCACCTCATTTACTATCACCATCACCATCCCAAACCTCCCCCAATCTCTTACCTCTTCATCCTTACCCTCATCTCACCCACTCCCTCCTTCCAAACACCTTCACCCATTCTTTCCTCCTACTGCCCCCCCTCTCCCTACTTTCCCAACAGTTTCTATGGGGCACATCTTACTGGTGGGCATGCCAAAACAATTTTGCTCTACCAGTCAGCTTGATAGTTCAATCAAAGAGAGAAAAATACCAAACATGTGTGTGTGAAACGGTGCATCTGTAACACAGTCAGTATCCTGGCATTAGACTGGCATATACATCAAATCAAATGTTTGACTCTCTAGAAAAATTTTGACCCCATAACCTGAGAAAAAGGTAACTCCATTTGCACACAAAGACAGGTGTTACCTCCCCCCCCCACCCCCTCTGTGTGTGTGTGTATGTGTGTGTGTGTATGTGTGTGTGTGACCTAGCAGCAGATTTCCTTGGGGCTGGGGCTGGGGCTGGGGTCTCACATGCAGATTTTGTAGCAAAACAGAAAGAGAGTGTGAGTGGGGTGGTGGAAGATGCACATTTTGTGAAAGTATGGGGGTCAGGAAGGGGATGGTGTTCTTATCCTGGACCATGACATATAGATAACAAGTTAAACAACTGCTTGAGCTGTCAGACCAGTTAACATCAAACCTGGACAAAGGTCTCCCAACTGACATGGTAGTACTTGACTTTGCTAAAGCTATTGATAAAGTGAACCACAGCTTACTAATGCATAAACTTGACCACTATGGTGTTAGGGGTGACACAAATCGATGGATCTCCAACTTCCTACGAGACAGGAGGCAGGCCATGGTAGTGGAGAGGAACAGGTCTGAGTTTGTCCAAGTGAAGTCTGGGGTTCCCCAGGGCTCAGTCCTGGGCCCTTGCCTGTTCCTGGCTTACATCAATGACTTGCCAAGCCATGTCTTATCCAACGTCAGACTCTTTGCAGACGACACTGCTACTGACTGCCCCATCAGGTCTGATACTGACCGCAGGATAAAACAGGAGGGCCTTGACGCCCTGAGTGAGTGGGAGACCCAGTGGGACATGGAGTTCCATCCCGGCAAGTGCAGCGTCCTAACCATTCAACAAAACCGGAAGCTGACACCAGAGGTGGCCTACACACTCCATGGCCAGCAGCTGGAACATGTCTCCTCCACCAGGTACCTTGGGTCACCATTCAGAGTAATGGACGATAGGACCAGCAGCACATCACCAGCATCACCAATAAGGCAAACTGCATACTGGGTTTTCTCTGACGAAACCTAAAACTCTCGACTCCAAGTGCATCAAACAAACAGCATACAAAGCTCTGATCCGTCCAGTACTTGAATACTCAGCCTGTGTCTGGGATCCCCACGATAAGAATGACTGTGACTCTCTGGAGAAGGTCCAATGACGAGCAGCCTGCTTTGTCCTCAATCGCCACAGGAAAACTTTCAGTGTGGAACAGATGCTGCATGAGTTGAAATGGCTCCCACTGGTACAGTGCCAACGCACAGCATGCCTCTGCATGATGTACAAAATCATCAACAAACTGGTATGTGTGTGCGCTGCAACCAAATGGCCCCTGCTGTGACCCACTCCAGAAGATGCCACAGCAAACAGCTGAAGAGGATCCCCGCCAGAAATGACTACCGCAATATGGCCTTCTTCCCCGCGCACAGTCAGGGACTGGAACAGCCTACCAGCAGACGCCATCCTGTCCCCCGCCTTGGCACCTTTTCTTCAAAGGTGTCAAGTCCACAATAGACCGTCAACCCCTCCGTCAACCAAACCCCCCGTCTTTTTTTTTTTTTTCTTCTGCGCACTCCCGAAAAACGCCAATGGTTAAAATGTTGACCGTGGGTGTACACGGAAGAAGAAGAAGAAGAAACAATACACATCGGTAAACTTTTTTTTTTTCTTTGGATGGCCGGGATGGGCCTTATCAAAGGACACCCCTCTCTCTAAACTCTATCGGCAATGTTATTTTGTATTATCACTGGGATTGTTGCAGCTATGACAGTATGAGACAATAATATGCTAGCAGGGCGAAAAAAGCAAATGGGCTTCTTTCCGAGGGAAAGGTTTGCAAAAAACTGATCTAGGAATTAACCTAGAGGACATCAAAAACGTGAGTACGGTGATAATGAGCTTAGGGTAAGATACTTACGGCAAGTGATATACGTTCAGATTTCGATTCAAGCTCCTCTTTTCGCCATCTTGTGTTGTCGGTCGTTGCTACGAGTCTTTCATCCAATAAAAATGGATATAAGACTTACACAGGAAGCACGCAAATTTTGCTGACTTCAAAAATGGGATTTTTTGATTGGGTAAAGTCAGATTGGCTTGTGGATTGGCTGAAGTCGAAGTACACATTATAGGTAACATCATGGCGGGCGAGGCTCCGAGATTTGAGGAGCCTCAAACCAGTCATACCGATTCGAAGTTTGATCTTGACAGAATCAGAGAACGCGTTTTAAGAAACATCGAAAAAGTAGGCGATTGTTTTGGAAATACTTTATGTCGGATTCCTCATGCCTCTCCCATACACGCTTTTTCGTTTCTTTAACCTCCGTTGAATATGATGTAGTCCCAGTGTGAATGATTTGAGTGCCTTTCGCCGAAAAAGGCAGCAGAAAATACTGAGAAGTGTCACGTCTTATGATCTTATCAATGGTTCATTGATGGGCCTACAGCCTTTATCAGCCAGTTGCCCGAATTTTCGGAATGGAAATGTTCATTTATTTTTATTTTTTAAGTCTTATGAATGCATAGTTGCTGTGGTTCCTCGACTGGTTCAAGAAGTGTTTTGCAGACAAAAAATTTTGAATATTTGATTTATAAGTAAGTACAATCAGTTCGCATGGATCAGTGCAGACTTCTCATTGGATCATCAATGCTATCACGTCTTGCCATATCCCGAGGCATGCTGGCAACAGCCCATGCATCCTTTTAACAGCAATTTTCTTGGTCACTTGCCTGTTGTCATGTAGATCAATGGTCGCATGATTGCAAAACGTAACTTTTTTCGTATGAGGAGGCATTCTGTCTGTAATGGACAGTCCCTTGATCAAGCACCATCCATTTAGTTCCTAAACCATTCATTTCGCTGCATTGCAGACAAGTGATTATGAACACTTTAACTAGAGAAATGGTTCAAGATAAAAAAATAACACTGAAACATTACTTAAAAAACTACTAGAGTCATATAAGAGAGTAACTTTCACAATATTCACTGTGATGGACAGTCTGGGCCACTGAATACATGTATACATATAATCAGGCCAGCGGTCATACTGCACTGGCCATTACACTACTCATTGGCCAACATCAATGTGAAAAAATACCTTATAACCTTTTGCAATGATTGTGGAATTAAGTTTATTATGGAATAACAGGTGGTATTATGCTGGCAATACAAAACTGATCACATGATTCCCAGTTTACTGTTAGATGCATCAAGACCACCTCACCTAATCGTCTAAAAGCACATTCTGTCTTGCTTATGACTTGTCTGGCAGGGTGCTCGCATGATTCTGATGAAGTGATCAGCATACTACTATTTTAGACCTGTTAGTTACTGCTGAAATGGTTTCAACTGTTTGTGCTTCCATTTTTTAAAATGCGATTACCAAGTATACTTCTCACACTGATCAAGGGTCCCATGATGATTATGAGAGAAAAAAGTTAGGGCTTTTTTAAAATTTTTATTTTTTTTTGTAACTAGTTACAAGGCATTTTCTGAAGTGTGTGCTGACAGATACAACTGCAACTACTAATAAAATGGAAAACAAGAGAAGAATCTGTACATTGGGCATTGATGGATGGTCTTGCCTCAGTGCTACATGCACATAGTCAGACTGACTGATGATCATGCAGCACTGGTCAGTCTTGGTTGGCTGATGACTTCAAAAAACAAGCGGTGGTGCAAAACTAGAGATCTGATTTACATCAGCAAGAGGCTTAAGGTTCTAACTTCTTGCGAGTTTGAAGGGTGGCAGCATTTCATGGCATACTGTAGCTCACCACAGGGCAAAATACATTGTAGACAGATCAGTGCCTTGAGGCTTTTTTTTTTTACATGTGAGAGAAAATAGATGACATTAGCAACATTCTCTGATCACTGCAGGAAAAGTAGTTTCATCCTGTAATGAAGATAATGATCCCTCTAACAGCAAAAAAAAAAAAAAAAACACAAAAACAAACAAAAAAAAAACCTGGAATGATAAGCCACATCTTAACACCCATTTCTTTTTTCCATCTCATTTTTTGCTTCCCTTATTGCAAGGCAGAAGTTAGCCACTCTGCCTACTGTTTTGACTATGATTAGAATTTAGATGGAACGAGCCATGGGATATTGGTGGTGACTTTGAAGATTGTTTTGGACTGCTTTTGTTTGAGTGTTTTAAGCTGCAGACTGTTTGGAGATGAAAGAGTGCAAACTATCAACATGGTTTGACAACATGATAAAAGTAAGATTAGAGTCGGAATAACTGTGCAATATTTGGGTAAGCCTCATTTTGGGCTCCCTAAAAAACCCTAGTATTAATGTCCCCTGGACAAAAGAAGCCAACTTGTGTACATCTGTTCGGCATTCTCTAACCAGATTCACTGTGATCTTTACCGAAAAGAAAATAGGATGGAGAGAATCATGTTTGAAGCCAAATGAAAGTGAGTGAATGTCAAAAGTAGGTAGCACCTGAAGATGACATTTACTGTGCTTTGAACACATTACATATACGTAGGACGCAAGTTCACTGATTTCATCAGTTCATGCCTGTGTTTGAGCTTAAACGCTAACTTTGTACTTCCTCAGGATTTCAATTGATTGTGGAAAAATACCATACTTGCCTCACCATTGGAACTGAGGGGGTGGGGGCAGGGATACAAAAAAAAAAAAAAAAAAAAGAAAAAATCCTGTCTTACAATATTGTGTCCGAAAAATTTTGCTGTAAAAAAAGTTGCATGTTTGCTTCTTTGTATATGAAGCTGCTAACTAACTAAAAAAAAAAAAAAAAAAAAAAAAAAAAAGAGAGAAAGTTTGCCAGCCAACGGTGACAAAACTATGAAAGCAGTCATAGACTGATAACTGAATACAGCTGATTTCTCTCTTTTATCTATTTCAGCATCATTATGAAACGGCGCTCTTCTGGGCAGATAAACTGGTGACGTTATCTGAAAACTTCAGTAACCTCAAGGTCAGTCCAGTACTTTACAGAATAGACTCTGGTGTGTGTTCCTGAATGTTTTTGGAAATGCCCCATTTTACAAATGATTTTCTGAAATTATGAATGTAGTGGAAAAGATACAAAATTTCAAATGTTTGAAAATGTGGGGTTTGAGAGGGGAGGGAGTTTTGAATTAATAGGTTGAAAAAAATACAGAATATAAAGTCCAGATGATGTTTTACAAATGTTGACAGTTACTTGAAGAGAAAATATATTTCCTTTTTAACTTTCAGTCAATAGCCAGACTGCCCCTCTTCACCCCTACCCCACCCCCATAATCCCCCTGTTCCTGAAAAAGGCTGGCAGTTAAGTTATTGTGTTGTGTGGGGTCTGTGTTAGCCAGGATGACTGGATAGATTTTTCATGATTGTGTTTTCTTGTGTGTGAGCTCAGGGTTTCTGTGGCTTAAACATAGTTGGTTTTTCATATGTGTTGTGTTCCTTTTATATTAGCCAAGGGGTTTGTCATGGGGTTAGCTGCACTGGCTATGAACAATGGAGGCAAAAGTCAAAGCAGCAGTGCATTGACATATGAACTGGTTTTGTGACTCAGATGCAGTGGAGGACATGTACTGGTATGCACAGACACTGTACCACACGGGACAGTTTCCACAGAGCTGCAACATTACTACTCAACCGGAAACTTGTCCAGGTACAGTGTGAACTTGTGTGGCAGATATGCTGCTGATGAAGGGAAAAGTTTTGACCCAGTCTAACGAGCCAGGGTGTTGTGTGTTAGTGCTGTAGAAGGTAGTCAGGGGGCTGTTGGTAGCAGGATTCCAAAGGTAGTGTTTTGTCTTTGTGTAGGCATGTAATGTTTAACATGATAGCTGAGCACTGGAGACCATTTCTGTAACACAAAATATAGCTTAGACAGTAGAATATCTTACCAGGTATAATTGATTGCTTCCAATAGCATTTGCATGATTTTTCTCATTGTGTCTAGAGTAGATGATTCTCTCCAGCTAAGTTAAGTAATTGATTGCCGAGGCCATAGAAGTGGAAAACTGGCATGCATATTTGCTATGTACTTCTGTTCTGAGAGGAAGAAAGGTGGGAAGGCAGGGTTATGGCCTCTTTACTGAACATTCCTTTCTGTTTGATTCTTTTAACTGCCTTGCTTTTTTTTTTTCTATCATTTAGGTAACAACCAAGCATAATTGTATTGAATGCTGGATGAACAAGATCTAGGTACTGTTATGAGAAAAGAACCCGCACACACATACACTCCTCCTCTCTAAGAAAAGAAAAAAAAAAAAGAAAAAAAAATCAGATTCCAACCACAACAAATTTGTGTAAGTCTATTGTGGGTGTTGTTGTCTTACAGCAGTACCCTTTGCAAGTTTGTAGTGGATGTAGTTTTTTGTTGTTATGTCTTTTCTGTTTGTTGATGTTTAAAATTGACTATTGTGCTTGCTCTATTTGAGGCAGAAAATTCTGAGTCAGTTGGAAAGATGATACTTGAGTCTTGATTCCAGCTGTTTGAATAGCAACATCTTCAGCAGAATAAGTTTGTAGCTTTATGACTGTGGTTGTCCAAATTGCTATGTATAAATATAAAATATCAATGATAGAGATACTGAAACAGCAAAGGTGACGTTTCATGACAATAATGGGTTTGGTTACTATGCTTACAATTCATTATGTATAAGAGCAGGATGGTTCAGCTATTACACATACATGATTGGCTTCTGGTTTTCTGTTTCCAGCATTATGATCCCTGCCGTTATCTGGCTGCCAAAATGCCTGGTAAGTACATGGATCAGTACTTCTAGAATCTTTTTTGTTTTTGTTTTGTTGTTGTTACTTTATCATCTTCCAACTCAGTAGAGTTAGTCCCACGCTCTTCATTCCAGCTCCCCATTCACAGCCGCAACCCGGTTTGTCCCTTCACATCCTAGTACGAGCAACTGACAAGGAACATGAGGCAGCCTATTAGAAGACACACAAGCACTTACATTGTGTTAAGTGGTATCTGTTCTGATCCATCGCACCCAGGACAACACCTACTGAGTCACCTGATGACAATAATTGCTTACTCATGAGACCTGCAAAGTGCTGCACTTTGGCATAGCATACTGCAGTTTCATTGACAGTGCTACAATGTGACTCATTCTAATGAAATGGAGAGAAAAAAATTAACGGCTTCCCCAAAATAGCTGCAAGTGAAACAAAACCGAGACAAAAGAGATCTGTGGACGAGACTTTTCCCATCAGAAAATGGTTAAGTTCAGTATGGAGAGGAAGAAAGGTCAGAAGAAAAATGGCTAGAGAGATGACTGTGATTTTGTCACCTTCTCAATTGCTTTCATTGTCAGCCATTTCATTTTTTGAAGGTCAGGTGAAAACACCGTGACAACTAGTATGATGAGCATGATATCTATGGTGTAAGTCCACTGTCATGTCCTTTGCGAAGCAGAGTGTGACAGGAAGTGCTATGGAGGCCACAGAGACAGTTTCATAGAAGAAACCAGCAAGAAACATTTTTGCACTTAAATTTGGAATGCTGTGTTTAAAAATGTTTAAATGCTACTCTTTGTGCTTTGAAGCCTAGGCAGCTGCGGGTCATGGAGCCAGCATGAGTGAGTGTCCTCTCTCCAGAGGGCGCCACCAGGTTTGTCCAACGACTGTTCTTATGAACTCACACCAGTACATGTGACCTTGACACGAACTTATAACGGGCATAGGCATGTAGTAGAGGAAATCAAAAGTGAGGTCATGATGAGAGCAGGACATGACTGATGGAGGGCCACAGAGTAGGCTTTTCTGTGCTGATGGAAAAGGACGAGGATGAAGATTACATGACTTATGGAGTTCCGTTTTGGTCAGGGGCTACATGACAGGGTTGTATTCTATGCATGCTTTCATATTGTATCGTGGGATAAACCAGGCCTGAGAGATACAGACACCTGCCTTGTTGGTCAGGAAATTTGAACAAGACTCAGAGCATCCATTAAGCAGATAAAACAACAGCTGTATTGTTTCCTTCTAAGACCATACAAAACTCATCTTTTGGTAGGTGGCAGTCTGGACCAAATATTCTACAAACAAATGGTTCTAATGGGAGTCAAGTCCTCCACCTCCCAGCCTGCAATTTGCAGTGATTGCCACACCACGCCACAGCTGGTCTGCCTGTAGAACTTTGAGTTTTAAAAATAGGTGGAGTGATGGGTTGAAAATGCAAGTAGTTAGGGTTTGGGTTGCCACTAAGAAAATGTGAGATGCAAGTTTACTCCTATGTTGTTATAAATAAAGTCTGACATATATTCTAATGCAGGTCAAAAACATACAGAAAAAATGATTTTGGTGTGTTTTCTTTAATCTTGATATAAACATGAAAATACGATTTTCAACCTTGCATTTTAAAAGTAGGTTTCTGAATTGTAACTAAAATTGAAAACTGAAATTTCAAAGTTAAATGAATTTGCATTTAGATTTCAGTGCCATATACCAAAGCACAAAACTTTTACAACACACACACACACACACACACATGCACACATGCATGCACACAGATGCATTCACAATGCGTGCACATGCACACATATATACTTTTCTGATCAAACGAACAATGCAAAGATATATCCGTCAGAAGGGTAGAATCTTTCTCTAGAGCTGTCTCTTGTGCAGTATGAGTGCAAGGAGTACCAGGAGGCTCTCAACATCCTGGGTACTGCAGAGTTGTCAGTGACTCGACCATCTGTCCTTCAGTCCAGCACAAATCAGCCCGGCAAAGAGGAGGACAGCACTGTCTTCAGTAAAGTGAAAAGGGTCAGTACATCTGTAGAAATGGGAAAAGCATTTCAGGAATTCTTGAAAAGAACGATTGTAGTTTGGTTAATATCTGCAGAGTAAAACCTGCTTTGTATTATTATGTCAGCAATGTTCCATCTGAAATTCCCAAAACGTTAGGATACACGTCCTAGTTCGAAGAAAGTTGGTGGTGAGATTTTGGGACATACATAGGACAAAGTGTCAGGATACTTAATGAGAAGAATGTCTTATTACTCAAATACTTTCATTTTGGGAGAAAAAAAGAGATTAAAGAAAAAAAAGTGTAGATGGTTAGTGGCAAGTTACACAGAACTGAGATGAAATATCTGGATATGTTATACTGTAGTACAAGGAAAGACAAGGTGGGAGTATATATGTAAAGAGTCTCAGATATTAACGGATTTGAACGGTCATCACAGCATCCTTTGGTATACAATGTGGAAATCAAGGTAAACATGACATGATATGAGTATCTGGTCAGTGTGAATTGCAGACATCATGTGTTTGCATTAGTAACATATTTGCATTTGAAACATTTCATTTAGCCATCCTTGACTATGATCATTTTGGATTTTTCCTCTTTGTTGTTTTTGTTGTTGTATTCCTCATTTAAGAGGAAGGAGTTTTAAGCTGGTGGGGAAGTGATAAAAAATTTGGATTGAAAAATTTAAATCTTCCAGACTTTTTTAAAATGCCCAATTCAATTTTCCCTTTTCATTCCCTCCTTTGAGCAGTGTGAAAAGACCCTGAAGTTGATCCCAGCAGAGAACTGACAGAGAGAAGCCTTGTTTTAACAGCAGCCAGTGTGTGTCAAGGGGGTTGTTGCGATGCTGTTGTGTGTGCTGGGTCAGGTGGACAGTTCCATCAGCTTGCTGCGAGGTAGGATTTACGAGGCCATGGACAACCGAGGGCTGGTGTGGAGTGCTTTCGCCGGGCCCTGCAGCAAGATGTGTACTGCTTTGAGGCCTTCGACCTCCTGGTGTCCCATCACATGATGTCCGCACAGGAAGGTGAGGAAGCAGGATTGGCCCCACATGCACCACTCTGTTGGGTGCGCCCCAGTTTCCCAGAGTAGACTAGAACACAAATGGCACCATGCTCTTTGCACTCTCTCTCTCTCTGTCTCTCTCTCTCTCTCTCTCTGTATGTCTGTCTGTCTGTCTGTCTGTCTCTCTCTCAAGCTCATTTCTGTATAAATATTGTGACTGTATTGAAAAGTAGGACGGGTGGTTGCCATGATGCCACCCTCTAAGATCAGCTGATTTACAAAGAAAACATCTCGATTTTTTTCTTGAGAAAAGTACAACATACAAGCATTGATGTGTTGCCATGATACTACCCAGAGGAGGAGACCTAACAGTGCTTCTGAGTCTTGTGTGTGGTTAGCAGTGCTAATCTGATAACATGAATAGCACCGCTAGTAGCCTCCAATTGAGAAAAGAAAGTGATATATCAGAACTAGACTTAAAGAGCATTTTACGCCTTTTAAATTGATATTGAACTTTCAGCTGTCTCAGGTCTGAGCGTTTTTGAGTAATCTTAACTCACTGGCTACCAATGTCCGCTAATGCGGACATCGTACGATGAAGCGTTCGCTACCAATGTCCGCTTATATATGCGGATTTTGGATTTTGAAAATTTGCGCTGTGTCCGAGTGATGTATCGGGTACGAAACTCAAGAACGGAGATAGTTCCTTGGTTATCCCCTTCCAACTTTTCATTCACTTGAGCAGTGTGTGTGGCATGGCTAGCTCGCTAGCCAATAACAACAAAGAGTACCATCGGTCAGCTCTGCTCCGTGATACACATTTCCATAAATAACTCATGTCTGTGTTGACAGAACAAGAGCTGCTGAATTCCCTGCCATTTGTGACGCAGTGTCCCAAGGAAGAGGTGGAACTCTTGAAGTTCTTGTATGAGAACCATTTGAAAAAGGTAAGATGATTTTCCACTAGTACATGCATACTCATCGTTTTCTCTCATGGACAAAGCTATCAAAGGGACTGTCATCTTGTATTGTATGTGTGGCTGTTCTCATTCTGCTGTTTCTGGTACATTGTTTTGAAGTTTGAGAAACTTTTTTTCCAGACCTTTAATCACCTTGAAATTCAGGAATTAATTAATCTATGAGGAAATGTCTTGAAAAAGCTTTGAAAACTGATATCCTGCTCACTAAAAGAAAACAAACATGACAGAAAATTAAACTAAAGATTCAGAGCACACATACACACACACACATACACATACACTCACACACTCAACACTCACGCACACACACACACACACACACACACACACACACACACACATACACCATCATGCACACACACCTAACACCCCAGACAGTCATCATTCAGGGAACAGCAGTCGAAAGAAAATTTGGACCTGTTCTAAAAATAGATTACAAGGTGAGGCTTGAGGAAAGAGAAAGTGTCAGAAAGCCCAAGAAAGAAAGAAAGATTGTTTCAGACTGTGGGGACTTCGTAAGTGAAAGATCTTTCATGGTATGTCGTCTCTGAAAGAGGGAATTTTCACGAGTCTTGTGCCTGAGGGGGGAGAACAGAGGTGGAGTGATCGATGTGGAGCGGTTCAGACAGACAGCAGGGTAAAGTTCCAGATATGACAGAAAAAGTCAGAGGTTTATGATCTGTTCTGTCAAAGCTGGGAAGCCAGTGAAGAGAGCGAAGGAGTTGACACATGCTTAAATTTTGAGCTCAGAAAATTATTCAAGCTGCATTGTTTTGGATTTTCTCGGAACTGTCAAGGTCTCAAAAGCGGCAAAGTATAGCATCTGGACATTTAATGTGTAGGTTAGTATGCGTGACATGTCAGACTCCGTAGCACTTTCAGTCGCACTTCCTATTGCATCCAACATGAGGGGGGGACTAAGAAAATGGAAATCTTGCTAGATGTTGTGTGGTTTCAACTTGCTGTTCAAAAAATGAAAATGGCTGACAACGAAGCCAGTCGACAAGATGGCAAGAAAGTGATCATTTATAGTAATTTTTCTCTAATTCTTCATTCTCTCTTTACTGAACTTGTTTTTTTTTTTTTTTTTTTTTGGAATAAAAAGGCTGAAATCTAAAGATCTATGTTATCTCACCTCTGTTTAAGCCGCTGTTATGAAGCATTTTTTGATTTTGAAAAGCTTTTATTTCTTTGGCACAGCATTCCATCACAAATTGTAGCAGCGTAGCTTTATCAATGAAGTCATAGCATACTACACTGAAAGCATGGCACTTGGCAGCTGTGTGTTTTGCAGCCTGTCAAGAAGATGCTTTTGGATGCCAGCAAGAAGGTAATTTCTGTAGTCTTGTCAGGAAGTGACAAACTACAGATCAGACTTTTTCAAATCTTCTTCTGTAAACTTCTTATATCCTTAGACAGCATACTGGGTATTTTGTATGGGGAGAGTAAACCTAGACATGTTGCAATAAATATTTTAGTTTCATTTTTGTTTTAATCAGTATGTTTTAAAAGAAAGAAAAAGTGATAGAAATCAAGCATCATATTACTCTTCAGTTATTTGACATTGCTGCACAGTTTTGTTCATTTCTCAAAATGAAGATGAACTGACGCCAGTTCAGATCATTGAATAATACTGTTGTAATGAATTTCTGTAAGTTTCTGAGGGAACCTTCAAGCCCTCGCTAAATTGTGGAGAAGTAGTTAGCAGAACATATTCTTTCTGTTATGATATTTATTTCTGATCTAGTTACATTTGATTTGTGTTGCCTGTTGACCCTCAGTTGATGATAACCAGGTATGCATATGCATACATTTTAACAGCACTTAATTATTCTGACTGATATGTTTTTTTTTGGTTTTTTTTTGCTGACTATTTTGGTGGCATATTTCCGCTTTGATTTTTTTTTTTTTTTTTTTTGATAATGTCCTGGGGAAACCTCGTAGAGTTTAGTTCTGCATATAGTGTACAGACCCTGTAGTAAACAGATGGTTTGATCTATTGTGCCACTTTTCCCGCAGAGATAGCTGCCATTGTGCCAGTCCTGAGAACTTCGTTTGTCTGGATTTCCCCATGTTGTGGGGATGGGGGGTGAGTGGGTGGCCTGTTCTCAGTTTAACCCTCTTGAATTCAGATTCTCTGAGGCCAAATTCCCCCTAATTTGAGATTTTTTGTGTGAATTTAGCCTTAAAATGGGGTATGTATGGTTCATGCTTCACCACAACCAAGAATAAACCCTCTAGAGAGCTGCGAAATTCTGCATGTATGGTCACAAGGTTTTGTTCTGTACTGTGAGCAAGATTTTTTGTGTGTTCGAGGTGAAAGGTCGTGTCACTGTCACCAAGATGTCACCCAATGTGTCACATCCGATGGTGACAATTCTAATACAGCACACCAACATGCAGTTATCCCATGCACATGCATGTTAGTGTTGTAAAATGAAAGCTGCGGCCTACCTGATATGATCTGTCTTCCGTCCGCCAGTTCAGTCCCCACAGGTAATCCACAGAATGTCACACACAACTAGTGTCAAACTGTCACTACTGAACAGTTATTGTACGTAAATTCAAGCACAGTTCCTCATTGTTTTTCTGCAAACTGTTCTAAGCACTTTATACATGTCCGTATGTATTTACACAATGTATAGCTGTACAGCGAGGATATTGAGTACAGTGTCACTGCCAGTGTCATTGAAGCACTGTCAACATAAACTACAGGTAAGCACATATACACGTACACACAAACACAGACTAGTGAACTGCCCTACTGTTGAGCCACATTCTGCGCATGGTAGTCACAGAAACAGTCATTCCTATGAAAGCAGAGAGGTACCTGGCAGAAAGTACACATGTATGATGTTTCTGTGCGTCGTCCCTTAGCTGTCATACGGCCATCTTTGATGCACTGCCGACAGACCCTGGCCCTGCCTTTGATTTTTTCTAATCTATGATGGTCGATGCTGGCCTTGGAAATGGGGGGATCAGGCACTGCTTTGCTACGCCCTGCTTTACGCTTCCTGGAGGTGAATCCGGCACGAAGTTGTTCGGCGATGTCAGTACGAAACATCATGTGGTCGTATGTCTTCTTGGGCACTGGATCATGGGGTGACACCTCCCAGGTGAGGTAGGCCTGGACAAATACACAAGTTGAACAGAGAATGGAAAATGTAGCGCCACCATTTCTTGTTCTGATGACCAACAGGGTAGTAGGCGCGGTACTGGTCCGACCTGTCAACGCCACCCATGTATTTGTTATAGCTGGCGATGACTGTCGGCGTCACTTTGTCCTCTACTGTCGTCATACCTGGCGGCTGGTTGGTGCTGAGCAGGTAGATCTGATGGTTGTCTTTGTAGACAGTGGCCATCAGCGAGCTCTTCTGCACCTGCAGTAATTCTCCTTGCTCTTTTCAACTTGGCAGTTTTGACCTCCTTTGGTAAGCCCTTGCGATTGACGTTGACAGTGGCATAGGCATACGTCCCATTTCGGGACAGGTGTGTCATCAGGGGGACACTGGTGAAAAATCGATCAAAATACAGGTGCCTGTTCTGATGGTAAAAAGGTGATGCCAGCATGTCGACTACTTCGTGCCCGAGACTGATGGTGGTGTCTCTACGACTTGCACGGCCAGTGTAAACATTAAAAGCAACACAATACTCTGTGTTTGTGTCACACATCTCCCACACCTTGATGCCCATTTGGTTGGGCTTCGCAGGCATGTATTGCTTGAAAAAAATCCGACCCTTGTACCTGATCATGCCTCATCAATGCTGAGTTCACGACCTGGATGGTAGTTGGTCCTGACAAAGGGAGAGAATCATGTTGATGAAATCTCTCACCTTGTACAGAGGGTCATAAGCCGGATGACCTCGTGCAGGTGTGTTAGATGTGTCACGCAGGTGGAAATATTGGTTGATTTTGAAGAAACGTGTTTTTTGGGCATAACTTCGCTGACCCAGGGATCGTTGAAGCGGCGATCGCTTGACCAGTAGCACCATAGACGTGGCAGACGCCTAATCCCCATCATAATGAGTACAGAGACATAGGCCCACATTTCGTCAGGTGTTGTGTCAAACTATAGAGAGTCAGGTGTGCCCTTAGCTGCTTGTCTTTGTTGAGCGTATCTGTTGGTTTCTACTGCTGCTGATTGAAAAAATGTGAGGGGTATAAACAAAAAGAAATAATCGAGAGGGGTGGCAGTGTTCGGCAGTGAGTGCACAGGGCCTGTCGGCTGTTGGAATGCGGCCATATTGGCAGGATGTGTAGCCGGCCGCCATGTGGTTTGCAGAGCAGCGAGCGGCACGTTGTCTTCGGGGTCACTTTCAACATTTTCCTCTCCTTCATCAGTGCCAATTTCAACATCACTCTCTTCTCCTAACTCTCCATTTTCAAACTTCTCTACTTCTTGCAAAATTTGATCCCACTCCTCCGCAGAATAATCAGGAATATCATCAAACTCGCTGTTGTTGTTAGCAGACGATGCCATTGTGAAAATTGGTCAGTCTCACGCACAACTCTTCGCTCGCAGTTTCTCCTCTTTCTTAGTGGATGGAAGTGGTGCCAGCATCCAAAAATAGTGCTGCCAGATTACTTACTGGACTCTAGTGGGAAATCCCCAACAACTTTTAGTGGCTCTCCGAGCATTTTCACGGCGTCAGCACGTGATGGAAAAGACCCGGACACATGCGGCCCCGCTACTCCCGTTTGCGCCCGTTATGAAATCTAGCACACAGTCTGAGCACTCCCATCTGCGGCCGTTACAAATACTAGAGGGTTAAAGTTGAATTTGTCCTGGCATTCCCCTGTTCAAAAGTGTGTTGACTGCAGAGCTTTGGTCTGTGCCCTGAGAAGAAGACTGTTGCTGTATGTTGCAGTACAACAAACCTGAAGACCACTGTGTACCCAACAGTCTGTCTTCCTTCAAGGAGAATATGGACGTGGTGGTCAACCAGCAGAACGTCTCTATTACAACTGTGACTTTCAGCAGTGCTACAGGATTACTAAGAGAGTAAGTCATGTCCATGTCTCTTTTCTTTCTTCTGACTGCTACTGGATGTTTTGTGTCATTGTGGGTACCAGGTCCCTAAAGTATTACATTGGCACCAAGATCTTGACATGCAACTATGTTGAGTGTTTCAAGTTCTCTATGTGCTAGGGAAGGTGAATTTCATGATGATGACAGAACTCAGACCGAGCCTACAGATTTCAACTCAAAGAATTTGAATCTGCATTATCTATAAGAATTTGAATGTGATATGCCATTGCAGTTGATAACAATATTAGGGCTTTTGAAGATAACGCATTAAATTGTTTCTATGAAAACACTAAACACACCCTTGAATTTGTCTCAGGCTTTTTTTTTTAACGTTTTATTATCACTAAGAGCTGTAGCAGATCATTGAAAGATGTCATCGTGAGTGGGTTTGGTGTTAAAAGGTATGGTGTTCTGATAAAGTTTTTGACTTACTGGCTGTCTGTGTAATCAGTTTAAGATACATACGTATATGAATTGGCAATGTCTTAGGTACTTAAAAAAAAAAAATTTTAACACAGAAAACAACATTTTGAAACCTTTAAGTTTTATAAATGAATTTGAAATTTTCAAGGCTTTAGGCAAAGTCAAGAAACTTGCTGAGAACTGATTAATGTCTGCCTGAAATGAACTGATGGCACAGATCCTCTCATTTTCTGAATTTGATCACAAATAATTAATGCAGACTGGAATTAAAATGAAAGGTACTCTAGCTTTTTAGAGGTTCTTAGTTACTTCAAGATAGTCAAAAATGTTTTTTTCTTTCTTTGTGATAGATGACATTCGAAACAGTGTATATTCAAGTGTTTTAAGTTCAGATTTAATAAGTCGCCCAAGATTGTGCCAGTGTATTTGTAAAACATGGAAGGCTGCTCTCCTGTTAGGTAGATTTTTACTTCAAGAACGAAGATATCATGTTGTGCAGTGTTGATGATCCATGTCTGCTTGTTAATCACATGAACTTTAAGTTCACAATCCCAGCTTATTGAGATAGATGCAACTCGGATTCCAAGTTGGCTGAGTAAAAAACATACCGTCAGCATACACTGGGATTTGTCCAAACTAGCCCAAAGGGAAGTAAACTTGCAAAACCACTCATAAAGTCATGTGATCGGTTTGAATTTGTGGTTGATTTTCCAACATGTTGTAAACATTTCTTTAGGTAGGGTCATACTGATGCAAGTTCATGTTACTTTAAGAAAAGAATAATTTAGATTTGGGACAGAGATTGTTTCAGCCAATTTTCCAGCCTATTCACCAGTCTTGTACCACTGCCATATGGAAATGATGTACCATACAATAGCAACTATGTACCAAAAGATACCCATAGCATTGCCAGCTTTTCGAAAGAGGAGGAGGCTGCGCAATCTATTGAAGAAGTGACAAGTTCAAAGACTGTGCCAGCTCAACTGATGGCAGAATTTTAGCTTGCCCCTGTCTGCTACTGGTCAGTTTTCTGAAGCCTGTAAAATGAGTTTTCTTGACTTGAGAATTCCTACAAAATTTGCACTTTTTTTTTTTTTTTTGAGCAAAAAAACCCTGTATCTTGTCAGAGGAAAAATATCAAGTTGTATTCAAGCTTATAGTTCAGAGCGATCAAATGGACATATAAGGTATGCACAAACCATCCACATCAAAACCAGTTCAAAATGAATATAGGGAAACTTGTCACATTACCTGCTGGCAGTGTCTGGTGACTTATGGAGCCCATGAATTTGAGAATAACCCTCAAGAGTGAAAGGAAAGCCTTGAGACTTGCTTTCTGTAATTCATTGTGATTATCACTTTTGGGAAGACCAGAACCTAACTGGATTGAGCCATGCTGTTTGCTGTTCTTTATGATGATGGGTGATGTACTGGTGTGAATGTAATGTTTGTTCCAGAAATGTGATTGAGTCTGTTTCATTATTCGTTTTTTTCTCTTTGGTCTGTTAGACTCCAAAATCTCTAAAGTATAAATGGATTATTGAAGGCATGATTTAAGTCAGACTGCATCGCATTCTACAGAACATTTTTCAGACTAAAAGGGTATAACATAGTAAGCAGTTGAGTTGCCATCATGCTGGTATGCTGTGAATTTGGTTACTACTGATGATTTTTTTTAAATAGATATTGCAGATGAACAGTCTCAGACGTAATTCTTCTGATGTGTATTTTCAGAGGTAGACAGGTCTTTAATGATGGGAAAAGCGGGTAGTGGGAAACAATATTTAAAAGTTTAATCAAGAACTGATTTCTGAATCTTTAGTTGAATGGTTTATTCAGATATTTTATTTTTAGCATTGTTCAGTTGTCTGTAGCTTGGAACATTTACCGATAGATTTATCATTTCAAAGGAGACTGGAAGCCATTGAAACAGATTATCAGATTTCAAGGCTTTTTTGAGGGATGTTTGAAAACAACCAGAATGTTCTTTGGGGGTGGGGACAGAGTGTTAAGGGTTGAGAGTTTTCTTCGGGAGGTAAAACTGGGAGACTGAAACCAAAATGTTGGAAATGCCCAGTGTTATAGGGAGCCACTTTTGTATTGTTGTTTGGAAGGAAAATTTCCAAAATGATGGAGAAAAGGCCAAAATGATGGAGAAAACTGAAGTGCTGAAAGGGAAGTTATAATCAGTCAGGCACAAAAAAAAAAAAACAAACTGTGATGATGTGGAAAATATTTGTTTGCAACGGTAATAGTGGAAAGCTTGTGTCATCGTGGTATGGTGTCTTGTTTTGATGATGAAGAGTTGCAACAAATCCAGACATTTGGTGGTTGTGTTGCAGTGTGTTTGACGAGGAGAGACCCATTTAAACAGTCGCTGCCTGCCTGTCCACATAGCTGTGCTGGTGGAACTGAAGAAACCCAATGGTCAGTACAGAGAGAGACACTTTGATTTTTTTGATGTCTCCAGCATCTTAAATAACCCAATTCTGATCCATACTTGCCTCTTACCTCCTGCTTCACTGGTTTCCACTTCATCCGTTTCAGCATATACTCAGCAGTCAGACTTTTTTTGGATGAAAATTCACTTATTTAAAAGGAATACCTAGTTTTGGAAACCAATGCATGTACCAGAGAGTTAGCCAACATTTAAAATGCTTTTTAGCTGATGACAAGAATAGAACAACTTTACCAGGTACGGAAAATTGATAACAAATAGAAGGTTAATTTTTGTTGTGATCACTGCAGGGGTATTATGTATAACATTGAAAGTGGTCTTCTGAACTAGAATCAGTTTACTAGCTGACATTAGCAGCAAAATGCCAATTATTGATCAGTTAGAATGAGAATTTATGATCAATTATGAAATATTGAAAGTTTGCATCGCAGTATCAGATTTTTTCTGTGGGATCATCTTAAGAATTGAAGTATTCATTATTATTTGAGTATAAGGTAATAAAATAATTTCAAATGAACTGTGTACTTATCCTGACTCCCACTATTTGTGTGACAAAGAATGGGAAACAGAAAAATAACTCTAATTAGACACACATAGTCATTTAAATGCTGTTTTTATCCTCTATCTTTGTCAGTGTGTTATCAATGTGTAGCCTTACAAAAAAAGGACATTTTTACATAACTGAGTAATGTTTAACTGTGCAAGTATCACGGTTATACGTTATGCAAACTTTAATTTTCTGAGGCAGCTTCAGTGATATAGTACTATGAGTTCCCAAGAGTTTTATGCATGATAAGCAGAATGTTTCAGCATTCACATGTGTGTACAAATGTGTGTGTAAAGAGTTACACACACACACACACACACACACACACACACACACACACACACACACACACACACACACTGTGTTAAGAAACGTTATCTTCTTTTCTTCCAGAATTGTTCTATCTGAGCCATAAATTGGTGGATTATTATCCAAGCAAGCCGGTAAGTGCATGATTAGCCACACTTTATTTCACTTTGTTGAATATTTGTTACCTTAATTAAAAAAAAGATAAGAGGAGTTTCACCGTATCCCATTTTGTAAATTGTGTTGAATGAATTAAAAAAAAGAAGATAAGAGGAGTTTCACTGTATCCCATTTTATAAATTGTGTTGAATGTAGTGTTATTCATAATATTTTAAGGGTAATCTACAAACTCCTGATGTTGCCACTGTTGCATAGCCTGTTGTTAAAATCCCTGATAGCAGACACAGTGATCCACAATGGGTGCTGAGAGAGCGAGCCTGACTACCTCTTTTGCATACCCACCCGGCCTTTAAAGGTCTTTACTTCTTACTTATCCCTTATCTCTCTCACCCACACTAAAGATATTGTAAACTATTTTGTTCATTATGTTTTGTTTTTCTCATACTTACCTGTCCAAACAAATGAGTTATCCCCTCTTGACATGGAACAATGCCATATTACCAGGATCCCCCCAAGAACAAAATTACGTGAACAAAGAGGCATTGTTTTGACTGATAAGTATCGGTAAAATTTCTCAGTTTGCTAACGACACTTAGTTAATGAACATAGGAAACAGAAAGTCTTTTGAGCAAAGTATGCAAACGGTGGAAATATTTGGACAGTACTCCATCAGTGTAGATAAAACTCAAGCATAATGGCTAGGATTTAAGAGAAAATCAACCAAAAGGTATTCACCACATCTGAAAATAAACTGGAACCCAGACAGACTTAAGATGCTTAAGAATTTGGCTAACAAGCGATCTAAAGCATTGCCAGGCAAATTAATCATAACGACAAATTTGAAGAAATGGTAGCATTGTTTAAAATTTGGTCCAAGAGAAATATTACCCCGCTGGGAAGGGTGGCTGTTCTGAAATCTTTGACTCTTTCAAAACTGATACACCTGTGGATTCCGTTGCCTAACCCACCCGATGATTTCATAGTAGATCTCCAAAAAGCATGTTTCAGATTTCTGTGGAATGGAAAACAAGACAAAATTAATAGGAAGACAACAGTCAAAAGTGTAAAAGATAGTGGTTTAAGTGTTCGTGAAGTTAAAACATATGTGATGTCTGCTAAAATTACATGGATATGAAAATTGTATTATTCTAAGCATAACTGGAAAAGCATTTGTACCCAGTTTTATCCTGTTTTAAGTAAACTGGATATGTTCAGACCATTGTGTGTTACTCATAAAAAAAAAACGGATAACCTATTTTGGAAACATGTTTTCAGTGCATATCAACTGTTCTGGAAGAAAGTACATCCTAAAACAAGTACAGATTTACTAGCCGAACCATTTCTCTACCATGAATGCTTTAAACTTGGTAACAAAGTTATTCAATCAACGAACTGGACAGATCATGGCGTTCATTGCGTTGCAGATTTAAAAAAAAAATGTAGACAGAAGATTTTTGTCTTTAGCAGAATTCAGTCGTCGTTTCCAGGTCAGCATTAACTTTTTGACACATGGTGGTTATCTATCATGTATTCGACAGTATATGACTAAACATAATATTGGTTTAGAAAATAAAAGCAAGGCTGAATTTCCATGCGCCCTAAAAGCGATTTTGTCGATTTGTAAAGTTATGAACCTTTATCATCGCATATTGATAGACAGTAGCCCAGCTCCTAACTGTTGTAAAAAATGGAGTAATATATTGGAAGGCAAAACACTTTGGCAAAATGTTTTCAAAAAGATACAAAAATTTTTGAAGTGAAATTGAAATGGTTTCGAATGAGTACATCAAATTCTTGGTACAAATGTTGTACTGAAAGGAACGGGTGTGGTTGGCGATGATAACTTGCACGTTTTGCCATACGAAAAAGGAATCTATAAGACACTTATTTTGGAGATGTAATGTTATCAAAGCATTCTGGATTAAACTCATCAAAGAAATTAATGAAAAATGCAAAATGATGTTAAATTTGACCGAAATTTGTAATTTTAGGTACTGATAAACAGATTAAAAATGATAAAGCATTTAAGAGAATAGTTCAGTTTGCGAAATGGTTTATTTTTCAATGTAAACAAAATTAATGTTTCCAGTGTGCAGTGTATTCAGGAAATGACTACTAGGAGAGTTTGAAATTGACGAATATATAGCCAAAATTGATAGCCTGACATGATTTGAAAAAATATGGGAACCGTATATACCATTTACTATTACAGATTAAAGGAAAACATCAGCATCACATACTGCTTAATGCTTCCAATATCTGTATGTTTACATTCATCAAGACTGTTTATGCTGTTTTTTTTTTGGTGGTGTTTTGCTTTGTTTTGATTTTTTTTCTCATCATCTATCTATGACCTATCAGTGGCATTACCCCCAAGTCATTTATTTTGGTTCTTTTTTGTACACAGCTATATCCTGGTCTTGTCCTGCTACAGTCCTGGTACCACAGTTCACATCTTATGACTGTTTTACTGTGGGAAAATAAAAGGAGTGTATATCTATGTTGGGGTGATGAAAGCAAAACCAGTGGTAGCCAGTGTGATCAGAAAATCGGTTGGGTTAGCAACATTTCTCTGTGAGTTCAGAAGCATTGCTAGGGGCTTTTTTTTCCTCCTCCATTCACACTACTACCACCACCACAGCAGCCACCCCTTCCAATCCCCTCCTCAGCCAAAGAAAAGAAAAATACATTTATGCTCCCAGTAGTACTTGCTGTCATAAGACAAAGAGGGAACCATGTATGGATTCGTTACTGAGCATAAATAGAAATATTTGTCTGCACCCTGTCAGTAATTCACCTCCTCTTTCTGCTACAAGAAAAGCATGGATAAGTTGTTGAAATGTGCCTGTGTTCTTGGTGCACTGCAGTGCATGAATGGCTTTAGCTACTAGGGTTTAAGTTTGGCTTCAAGGTGTTTCTGTGAGCTATTCCGGCTGGTTGCGTTAAAAAGCAAATAATTCATCACATCTGCCAAAGATTTTAGCTTTGCCAGTTTGTGCACTGCGATTAGAATGTGTCTGGTGTTGCAGGTGTCATGGTTTTCCATAGGCTGCTACTACCTGCTGACCAAGAACTATGAGCCAGCTAGACGCTACCTAAGGTAGATTATCAGTATTTGTGTGCTTGGAAGGAAAGTGTGCGTTTCCATTTTTCTCATATGCATTGTCACAATAAACAAGTCTCTCACTCTCAGTGCAAGAAATTTTATTTTTGCACTTGGTCTTTCCCTCGCATTGCTGTTTGATGGACACACTAGGCCAATACATATAGGAAAGCAGTATGCAGATTGACTGGTCATGCGACCTGGATGTGGACCTTACTCCTCACTTTAGCTGTTCATATTGTTTATTCAGTGCATGTTCAAGTGTTCTAACCTAGTTATTTCAATGAAGTACACAGAATAACAGACAGAACCATATCTGACACAGAACTCGAAAGGACCAATTCTCAAGCTCAGTGTTGAAGAACACACAGCTGTCCGGCGTAGATGAAAATCGCCCTCTTTAGTGTACAGCTCACATGCACTGCTGATGACCCCACGCTTTGACCTTCAGCGCTGTGTAACAGTAGTAGTGTGTAGTGGGGGAACAGCTCTCTGGCACTTGCAGGACTGCGACCCCACCGAGGCCTAGGCGGCCCCTGGACCCCGCCTTTTTTTTCAGAGATTTTTTGGATCATCTGTTCCCCAGCCTGACCACTCAGTGCTTTCCAGAGAGAGCAGCATGACCTTACAGAGTTGGTGTGGGAAAAGCATCAGGCAATAGAAGAACTCCAGTCACAGCTAAATCTTCCAAGACTGACCGGCCCTGTCACCAGGCACTTGGATGTTGTCCTTCAGCAGTGTAGAATACATCCACAGGCCTACCATGGATGATTGTTCGTTGGTAACCACTGCCACACCTACCTGAAGCCAGACACAATAGAACATCTGTGTGACAGTGTAGTCGACAAAACAGCAGCAGAACTAACTCAGGACACAGACATTGTTCTGAAGGCTAGGACCATTTGTCAGAAATTAAAAATACTGAACACACTGTTTTCCCACATTCATGCGAACATCTCCCATCAAACACCCATGACTGACTCAGACAAGGTCAACGCAGTGGATAGTAATATCAAGGAATACATGGCTTTCATTTTTAAAATTATTCCCAGAAACACCTGTCATTCCAAGCAGCACATTCTGGAAAGTCACTGCGTTCCATTCATCTAATCTTACTGTTTTGGCTTGGCATTACATGGGGAACAGGGTGGGGGGGAGGGGGGTGGGGGGGGTGGAAACACATGGCCTATGTCTCCCCAAAAAATCAGAAGTACTTCCCTCAGCTAGAAAATTTCAAGCGGACGTCCATAAAAACCAGAGTACTTAACCCTCTTTAGTATGCACTTATCTGAGCTTAGTTACACCGAAAACCATAGGCAAGGTAAGTAACTCCGTAAATTGAACATGGTTACCCAATTAAAAGAATAATTTAAAAGAGAGGAAAGGAAATAATGAAATGAAAATAATTTTGAAAATTCCTACGAATATATATGTTGCTATATCGTAAGTTTGAAGAATGTCACATGAGCCATTTACTTGGGGAAAAAAAAAAAAAAATCTTCTTCAGAACTTTCTTCCGAATCGTTGTTCATCATACCTGGAACCTCATCCCAGTCGAAATCTAGGTCACTCTAAGCTTCATTACCCAGCACTTTCACTAAGTCTTATACCGTAAATCCTACAAAACACAGTATCTCCATCACTAAATCTCATTATAGAACGGGCAGAAATCAAAGTTTGCCATGGCGAAAAACAGCATTTCGACCTCAAAACTTAAGATTCGTAACTCGAGAACCACGGCACGCATCGACTCGCGTTTTTTTTGCAAACGGAAGTAAATGGCTACAGGAAGAAGGAAGTCACGTTCTCGCGAGACTTCCTTTTCTACGAGAAACATGGCAGCGCCCATTGTTGCCATGTGTTTTACCGGGCGCTGGGCAGGCGCTTAGCCTTTTGGCTGTGTGATTTCCGGTCGGGCGCTAGCTAGTGGGCGCCCACTTGTCAAGAGAGTTAAGAGGTGACAAGCATTCCGTGTTCAATCCCCTACCCCATCTCAAGGAACACCAACTAATTAAGTCAGTCATTTACATTTGAGAAAGAGAGAGATGCTAAATTTTAGGTAGTGATTTGTTGTGTGAATGTGCGTGCGTGTGTGTGTGTTGTCTATGTGTGTATATATACCGTGTTATTGGTGAGTGGGTTACTGACAATTGTGTGTGTGTGTGCTCATGCATCCACGCTCTCTCTCTCTCTCTCTTTCATACCGATGTTATGAAATGGTGTGACCCAGTTGTTGAGTAGGCTTACCATGAAAATGAAAGTGCGACAACACTTTGCATTGGCGTATGTTGATATATGTGACATCAGTTTCAAATGGATGATATTCAGTGATTCGAATGGGGGAAGTACAAGGTCCGGTAGGAAGCATTTCATTGTTTATGACTGACATCTGCATGTGTAGCATGCTAAAATCTTGCTTTACTAAAAAACATGGTGTGGTTGTGATAGAATCAGTATCGGCATGCTTCACAAGGACGTAGAGAGCACACAGATAAACAAGCAAAACATGCCTAGGCTGTAGTAGGGAAACTGCCACCGTGTTCCCAGTGAAGCTGACCAGTGCCAATAGTGACTGTTCATGGGGCCCTCTACCAGCTGTCACTTAAATGTACTGCAACTAAGTCTCTGTCAGTTGTAAAGGAAAGATATGCGTGTCCAGTATGTTTGAGTTTGAGCGTGATTGAATTTAAGATGCGTGTTCTCCACTGAGTTGAATCTTCATTTCACTTTTGCGTGTGTTCATCAGTCTGTTTCAATTGTTCTTTGTCGGCAACTCTTTGTGCTGCTTGCCAGTAATGCGTATGAAAGAACACCCATTCATGTTTGGTATCATTCTGTCAGTCAAAGACCCTACGATCCAGTGACATCCATCGCACACAGTCCGCTGCTTTCTGGCACAAAGTGTTAATGGAGAAACATAGCACCCTATTTCGGACACGCTATCAGCCAGACGGCAAGTATCACATTACAAGTAGGGAGGAAAGCTTGTAGAAGGTTAGCGTGACCAGGTGGCAGCTATGTGCTGCAGTACGCTGTTCAGTCAAAATGCTGCCGCTTAAATCCCTTTCCTCTCGCCTCTCCTCAGTGATTGGTAGAAGGTCAGGGGCCTTCCCTTCCCTTCTAACTATTACTCTGCAGACAAGTGGGAACAACAAAAAAAACAGAAAAAAATCGAGCCCAGAAGAGATTGTGGGGGGATGAAGCAAGTGATCTTCACCTTTGCTCTGAATGGCTGGTTACCTTCACTGTGCGAGAGTCTTACCTGAAAAATTGAGAGTGCTCATTTCCCCTAAGCGAGTGTTCTTCGTGATCACACTTGTCGAGTGTCAAAAGACATGCCTATTTCAAGTGAGAGACTCGCCTGGTATGACATAGGCTTTATTGACCAATCAGAAAAAAAGATTTTTTTTAAAAAATAGGCAAAAAAAGAGAAATCATGTTGTGTGCTTGCAAATCTTTCACATGCACGTTTGAAATAACACACACACACACACACACACACACACACCTTCATGTGCTCACAAATACACAAGATGACAGAAAGTCAAGCTGCTGGTGGTATGTGTGATCAGCAAGGCCACCACTCTGGACAAGACGTACGCACCTGCCTGGCTTGCCTACGGACACTCCTTTGCTGCCGACAACGAGCATGACCAGGCCATGGCTGCTTACTTCACCGCCTCCCAAATCATGAAAGGGTAGGCCATGGACAGTCATTGAAATTTTGAAATGTTCATGATGTTGCACTGATAGATAGAAATACAGAGCTGATTTTCCTGTCTCTATATCAGTGCCCTCAAGGTTTGACAACTTTCTGAACTGTAGTGATCCCTGTTTTGATTGAACACACGCACAGCACACCACCTATTAAGCTCCATATCGACGGCCATAAATCATGGAGCCAGCGTGACAGAGCATCCTGTCTATCTAAGATCAGGACCCATGAAGTTTGCAGTTTCAATGACTTTGACCTGAACTCACAACAGACTAGGAGAGGAAATCTCAAATGTTGAGGATGAGGAAGATAGTACAATGCGTTTAAAACATAACAAAGAAATATTTACTTGCCCAAATAGTTCTAAACGCAGTATAAAAAGAGAGTAGTGAATGTAGTTTGTGTATCTGTGTGCTGCCCATATTTGTGGCTGACCAGCATGGTCACCTGCTCTTTGAAGGTTTTTAATCACCAGTGATAACTTGCCACATGATCTCATTTAGAGCTGAATCCATATCGAACACATTTGTATTGTCTAAAGTGACGACTAAGCTGTTGTCATCAATCAGCAGTGCCAGGGCTGCGTAATCCTCCACAGCCATGTTGATTGAACTGTTTTCTGTCTCTGTCACTGTTAGTGGTTGTCACACTTGATATAAGGTGGAAAGAAATGATGGGATGTGCCCAGGTCTCTTTATTCCTGTGTTGAGGTAGGCATAGTGGTGGGATGTGCCAGGCCTCTTTATTCTTGTTTTGAGGTAGGCATGATGGTGGATTTGCCCAGGTGTCACCTGCCAGTGCTGTACATTGGTCTGGAGTACGGACTGACCAGCAATGCCAAGCTGGCCGACCGCTTCTTCACCCTGGCCCAGAGCATCGCCCCTGATGACCCCTTTGTCCTCCATGAGATGGGTGTCATTGCCTTCCAGAACCAGGAGTGAGTGTGCCCATTTCTGTTGACATGGAACACTGCATGTATGCACAGACCAGACACACACTTGACACACACATTTTATAGCAGATGCAGACATGTTTTCCCATGCAGTTTTGCTGTGGTTTGTGTACACCTTTGGTGAAAGTGTGATGAATGAAAAATGGAAAAAAAAGTTGGAAAAAAAGAAATTCTGGAGACATAGGGCTTCTGTGGTTATTACACTTGCAGAATGTAACCATGGTGACGCTTCTTTCTTTGCTGTCCACCTTCAGCCAGTTGAAGATTGGCTTTGACCAAAGAGCGAAAGCTCTTGCTAACTTCTGCACTTGAAATGACATCAGGCTGTGTCTGGTTCTTTGACAACATGCCCAGAAACAAGGGGGGAAGGGGGCGGGGAGAGGTTGGCGAAAGAGCATTAATTTGTGTCAGGTATATTGATAAATCAGGTTTGAAAATAATTTCTAAAGAAGAACCAGTTTTTACTTTAGTTTATGCAAGATCATGAAGTTTCAACCCAAAGAGAAGTAGTCTGTGCTATGTGATGGTAAATGAAAATGAAATGAATGCCTCCCCTCCCCTGCTTTTTTCAAATTTTTAAATTTTATAGATACTCTTCGTAGAAAACAGGCTGCTTTTTGTATTCCAAGTACACCAATAGCAGTTTTATGGTAAAAAGGTCTGTTGATGTGAAGCATGATGTGTTCAGACTGAATCTCTTCGCATGTATGTGTGAAATAGTTACATGAAAGTGGTTGCTTTGGTTTTCGTCACGAAAGTACTTCGAGTATGTTTGAGTTGTAGGTTTTGAGAGAACAGAATCGGTTCATGTTGCTGATACTGATATTAGATGGAATTGCTGTAAATCAATGCACAGGTAATTAAGAATTTTCCAACATATCTCAAGCACCTAGCTTTCTTCTCTATCCACAGATGGATCAGGAGTGCTTTACCACATGATTTACGATTGTTTGAAATTGTGCTCATGTTTGCAATCTTTTTTTTTTTCCCCTGTGCATGCGTCTTCCCTCACTCCCAAAGCCCTCGCCCCTCCATTTCTATTCGATTGCTGTTTGTGTCGATTCCTTGTTATTGTTTGTGCCCATATGTATTTTTGAAATCTCAGTTTGAAAAGTTTACTTCTATCTTTGTGTTGCTGTACAGATATTTATGGCTCGACTTAGAAAATGATAACAAAATGATCAGTAACAAGCAGAAACATGTTTGAATGAAATGGTGCTTGAAATTTAATCAAGAATAGAATTTTAAACCTGCAATGGAAATGCATCTCACACACACGCACGCACACACACACACACACACACACACACACACACACACACACACACACACACACTCTGTCTCTCACACACACACGCATACACACACTGTAACAGGCTTTTGATATTCAAAGACACTGTGAATGTTTCTAGGAGGACTCTGAATGTGCTATGGCAAACTAGTCTGCAGGTGTGGCATTCAGAATATCTTCGAGATGTTACCTCATGATAGGTGTTTCAGCTGTGATGGGTGTTTCAGCTGGGTGGAGGCAGAGCGACTGTTGAAGGCAGCGTTGAGCCGCATCCAGGAAGTGGGTCACCAGCACCTGCCTGACAAGTGGGAACCTCTCCTCAACAACCTGGACACGTGGCTCGCAAACTCAAGTACGTGCCCTCTTGTTGGTGGCTAGAGTGTCTTATTCATCTTGGTGGGAGTGTTTCATGGTAGTCACCGTGTCTAGTGTGTCTTGATGGAGGCATTTCCTTGTGCCAGAGTATTTTGGTGGGGAGGGCTCTCTTGTGGCCAGTGTAGAGGCCTAGCTATCCATGTCTTTGTTATGCCACACAGCCTTTGAAAGCATTGTGCTGGTGTATTGTCTGCTAAATTAATCCTTACGCAGGTTGTTGCAGCGTATGTCGTGCCATTACATCATGACCGTCTGGTTGTTGCTACATAATTCGAACTGTAGGGTGAGCCTTGCCAGCCCACACAGATACAAAACTATGGCTCAGTGACAAACTAATTTGCATGAATGACTGAACGAGCCCTGGAACATGGCTTTTGAGTGTTTTAACTTAGTTTATGGTTAGTAGCAGCTTGAAATGCATAGTGGGACTCCACACATCTGGCAAACAAAAATGGCAGCACCCAAAGGGGAACATGATAGAATTAGAAACTTGTTTGAAGATGTCTTTGCTGAATTTCTTGGTCAGACCATAGCATTAAACGGCTGTCAGTCAGCTCTGTCAGGCCGAAGTTTTGTGGCAAATGCAGGCATAAGATAGTCACGTGACGCCCACCCTACTTCCGATTACGGAAGATGCCGAAGATCGTGTACTGTCCGTCATTCTACTTCGGCCTGTCGCCCAAGCAAGATAAGTCTTGCTCTGTCTCGCCTATACTTTGCCTTTGTGTAAAGATTGCTGTGTTTGCACTCTGTACTCATTTATCTGTGGCTTCCGCTTATATCTTGACGTGTGAGGTTATCGGATGGGCTAGCATTCTAACCTTATTCGCTGAAATTTTCTCGCGATCGTGGTGCTCCCGGTTCTTGTCTATTTGCGTAACCGGTTCGAGGTTGATCGGCATTTTCCATCGCCACGTCCCTCGCGTTTTCTCGGCCTCCCTTTGTCCATCGGCCTTGCATTCTCACTCGCCTTTACGGCCTTTTGCCCCTAAATTCCGATTTCTAATCTCGCCGTTACTTGTATCACGATTCCACTATCTCATCTGCGACGATCGCGGGTCGGTTTCGTCGCCATCTTGTTTTGCGCCAGTCTCCATTCCTTGTCGCACCAGCTTTCTAGCCCACGCAATTAGGCGAGTCCCTGCACAGTACTCTGGGCCGCCACAGCCCGCTTATCTCCCCGGGGACCAGTGGCTCTATGCCCCCGAGAGGGACCAGTGGCTCAATACACACACCCAACCTGAACAACAATTTGGTCGATTGTGGCACCCACCTCGCAGACTTGGGGTCGACCTGGGCCTCCCACCTCGGGCGCTGTCCGATCGGGCAGTCCGGGCTCTCCCACCCCCCAGCCCGTCTGCCGAGCATAGAGCCACGAGGGTCCCGCCATCCCCCCTCCCCCCGCCACCACCCCTACCAGGGCGGGGACCCTCGCGCACCCGCGCAGTTGCCCCCTGAGGAAGACCTCCCTTCCCAGGAACTTGACTCCCCACAGCCTGAGGACGACTACGATGAGGACTTCTTCTCATCCCTTTATGACATCCACACCATTGAACGGTTTCGACCGGACTTTCGTGTCGAGGGACGCCCCTCCCTCTGCCGATCTTGGCCTTCCCTGAGATCGTTGGGCTGCCCCCAGCCCAATACTCCAGACTCAGAATTGTCGCACCTCAGCCACTCACTTCGCTGTGGGAGAGTCCGGCAAAACGCGCCAGGGGTGCAGACGCCGTCCCCACGCCGGGTCAAGACCTGCCCCTGGCACCCAATGCGGCCCCCTTCGGCGCCCTACTTGGGACCCACAGGAAGCACCCAGTTGCCTCCCTCTTTGCCGACAATCCGGTTACCAGGGAGTGGGCCATCTCCCAATCAGATTGTCGCCTGATACCCAACCGGGCCCCCCCTACTTCGGCCACCATCCCCTTTAAAGCGCTAAAGGACTGGGACCGAGTAGCCCGGATGGGCATCTTACACACCACTGCAGGGCATGCCTACCTTAGCATGCTCTTGCAGAGGGCGGAGGTACTCTGGCCTGGGGATGACGGCGCCGTCCCAGTGCCTTCGGATACAAACTCCGAACCACACCAGGACGAACCTCGCTTATTCAGCGACCCCTTTATGCGACACCTAGTTAACAGGATATCGCATCACTTTGGCGGCTGCGGCGGACAGCGCAGCAACAAGCCATTTTAATTGTCTGCTAGTGGCTAGAGACGCGGTGCTTGCACGCTCCTCACTCTCCCCGGCACTCAGGGCATCCCTACGATGTGTCCCGGCCAGGATCACTCGCTCTTTGGCGAGCACTCCACCTCGGCTATGTCTCTCTCGCGCTCGAGGAACGCAAGCAGGCGGCGTCCTTTGCCCCCCAGCCTCAGCCACGCCTTTCCAGGCCCCCCAAGCGGCCACTTAACTCACAGAGGCCTAAACCTAAACCTCGCCAAAATTTTTGGTTTGGCCAGCAAGCACGGCCCCGCCGGTGACTGGAGGACACTCCCGTAGTGCGCATGGAGCTGGCCCAACCTGCCCAGCAAGGCACCGGCCCACTCTTCCCCTTCCCCCCATCTGGACCATCGGCTCCCCTGGCGGGCAACCTCTCCCGGCCGCCTGCCAGTGGCGACGTATGGGCCTCAGCCCCTGGGTAGTGTCGGTTCTTCAGGACGGGTTTCGCCTACCGTGGCTCACCGTCGTCCTCCCCTCATGCGCTCTCCTCCTCCCGTCCCCCAGCGACCCCCCCACCTGCCCAGGCGGACGCCCTTCGCCTGGAAGTCCTCGAACTCCTCAGAAAGGGGCCATCACCGAAGTTTTCCAGCCCAACCCCGGGTTTTACTCCCACCTGTTCGTGATCCCCAAACCTTCGGTGGGATGGAGGCCCATCCTTGACCTTTCTCCCCTCAACAAGTTCCTCAGACATACCTAGTTCAAGATGGACACGCCCTCCCAGATCAGAGACTCCATCCATCACGTAATTGGGCTACCTCCATAGATCTGAAAGATGCGTACTTCCAGATCCTTATTCACCCGGCGCACAGACGTTACCTCCGGTTTGTCTGGCAAGCTCGAGTGTTCCAGTTCAAAGCTCTCCCCTTTGGCCTCTCCCTGGCACCCTTCCTCTTCACGAAGGCGTTCCGATCTCTCTCCCAACACAGTCCCTCGAACTATACACAGACGCCTCCACTCGGGCTGGGGGGCCCACTTGGGGGACAGTCATGCCTTGGGGATGTGGGACGCACAGATGGCTCGCCCCCACATCAACATATTAGAATTGGAAGCGGTCAGGCTGGCCCTCCTCCACTTCCAACATCTATCTCTCACCGACTGGTTCTCCTCCTCACGGACAACACGTCGGTAGCCCATTACATCAACAAAGGGGGGGGGGGGGGGCTCACTCCATCGGCCTCTCTCTACGGACAGAGGCCCTCCTTCGCTGGTGCCACGCACGGGGAGCCACCCTCCGTGCGAGACACATAGCGGGGACACGGAACATCCTGGCAGACACTCTCAGCCGGTCAGGGACCCTTCTGCACACAGAGTGGACCCTGAACAAGCTGACACTAACCACCGTCTGGGAACACTGGTTCAAGCCCATGGTCAACCTATTTGCGACCCGGTACAACCATCGACTCCCCTTGTATGTCTCTCCACTCCCGGACCCCCGAGCGTACGCGGTCGATGCGCTCTCCCCCCCCCCTGGACGGGACTCCTCGCCTACGCCTTTCCCCCCTTCCCCATACTTCACAAAGTGATCAGGAAGGCCAGCTGGAGAGACCCAAACTCATCCTCATAACCCCGTGGTGGCCGACTCAGTTGTGGTTCCCGGACCTCAGGTCCCTCACTCACGTTCCCCCTCTCCAGCTAGCCCCTTGGTGGGACTTACTCAGACAACCTCGCTCGGGCCTCCCTCACTCCAATCCCCAGATGCTTCGCCTACACGCTTGGCTTCTATGCCAGCCAAATTGCGACCACCGCGATGAGAGAGATGGGTCACGTGGTGCACGGCTAACTCGGTCCCCCCTACCTCCTCCCCTCCAACATCCACATAGGCAAGTTCCTATCCCACCAGAATAGGCAATTTCCTATCCCACCTTCATCCTCTCGAAAGCTCTCTGCTAGTTCCATTCGGGGCTACAGATCGGCCGTAGGCACCACCATCTGACAGCTGGGCGGCCCATCATTCGACAATAACTTTCTCCTTAGAGAACTATCTCGGGGGGGGTGGCCCTACGGGAAGCTCAGTCCCCTAGGCGCGCTCCCATGTGGGACCTCTTTCTGGTTCTGACTCCCTCAGAAAGCCCCCCTTTCGAGCCCCTCCGTGCTATTCCCTTTGTCATTCTCCCCTTCAAGACCACCTTCCTTCTCTCCCTGGCCTCAGCCAGGAGGCGAAGTGGGATTCAGGTCCTCAGTTGTGACCCTCGGGACATCGCCTTTCTCAGAGACGGATCGGTCTCGCTTAAGTTCCTGCCTGAGTTCTTAGCGAAGAAACCAGGAACCGGGCACGACCTCTCCTTCCCTGGTTATCCGCTCCCTAGCGGATATCTTAGGCAGCGAAGGCAGCGGGGACATGGACCTATGACCCTCTAGGTGCCTCAGATACTACTGGGAGCGTTCCCACCCCAGGCGTTCCTCTCAGAGAAGCCTCCTTATTTCCATCAACCCCAACAACAAGAAAGACATCTCGGCGGGCTCGATTTCTAGGTGGCTATTCTATACTATCAAATCTGCCTATGCCCAGGCCCACAAAAAGACCTCCCAGCCCTTTCCCCTCGAGCCCACGAGGTCAGAGCGTTGGCCATGTCCACAGCGTTCCAGCACTCTGTCCCCGTGTGCCATCTCCTGGAGGCAGCTACTGGCGTTCGGAGAACCCTTTCATAAACTTTTATCTAAGGGACATCCGCATGACCAGGGCTGATGGTTCTAAGGGGTTTTCATTTGTGGCGGCCAATGCAGCCATAACAGTTAACCCAGGAACCATTAGGGCGCTCGGCCCTCCTCCTATTCCTTTAAATTCTGCTATGGTCTGACATGGTATAGTATACGACGCCAAAATGGGGAGTTTGTATTATACTCCCTGTTTGGCTAAGTATACTTACCATGTCAGACTCTAATGCCCGCCCTACCTTCCCCGCTAGCGCCAAGGTTCCCTGGGGTTGCCTTGCGCGCAGGCCTCGTTGAATGACGGACAGTACACAATCTTCGGCATCTTCCGTAATCGGAAGTAGGGTGGGCGTCACGTGACTATCTTATGCCTGCATTTGCCACAAAACTTCGGCCTGACAGAGCTGACTGACAGCCGTTTTAATGCTATGGTCTGTTTTTTGCAGAAAAGTGAAGGGAGAAAAATGAAAGCAGGGAATAAGGTAGAGATGTCATATTTGTATACCACCCTAATGTGTCATTTCAAGCCTGCAGGACCTGGACGGCTCAGGTCTAAGCATGGCTGGGGTACTGGCACAACACAGCAAGTTCCCACATGCCATGCAGTCCTCTGTTTAATGAACTTGGGGCCGTGATAGAAGATGGTACATGACATCAAGGAGGTCTGGTTTGGATTTAGAAGTCCTTGGTTTTGAGAACTGGCCCCGTACAAAGGGCTGCAGACAGTAAATTGGACCTGTAAAATTGTGGTCATTTCAGCCTTTGAAATCATAATTCATTTGTTGTGAAAAATCGTTTGACAAAAAATAATTGTTTAGAAAGTAAGAAAAAAAAAACTTTCCCAAGATTTGCATCTTTTACTGCTGCAGATTTCTTTTGTTGAAAATATTTTGTAAGTTCCAGGAAATGCCATATTAATTTGCCCATATTTGTACACATGTCTAGCAAGAAAATAATATTATGAAGATGATGATGACTTCGCAGAAAATATGATGAACTAAAGAATATGTTAATAAAAAAATCTGATGTAGTTCTTGAGCAATTGACAAAGTTGTGGAGTGTAACCATGGTGTTATCTTGGGTACTTTTGACCCCAAACTGACAACTGTTGCTTGATCTCATGTGCAAAGTCACGTCTGGTTGTGTCTGATTTTCTGACCGTGTGCTGATACAAAGGAAAGAGAGTGCAAACTCTATAGGCTGTGAAATTTTAAAAACAAAACAAAACAAAGAATGTGCAAGAGAGCATTTGTTACAAATGTGTGCCACTGAAGCAGTAGATGATAGAAATTGTGTTGGAGAACAACCTTTTTTTTTTTTTTTTTTTTTTTTTTTTTTTTTTTTTTTTTTTTAAACTGTAGTTACAGCAATATCAGAAAAAAAAACGATTAACCATTCACCATGTGATTTAGTATTTATCAATGATAGTTGTTGTATGGCCCGGTGTTTGTGAATTCTGGCCTTATCACATCCTTTGAATGCTTTTCTGTATGTGTATACACGCTTTCGTGCATTTTTTTCATGTGAATTTTTATTTCAGTTTGGGATGTTCACGTTTGTATTCTCTTTGGGGATTTTTTTTAAAAAGGGGGATATACAAAGTGTTTTTTTTTTCATTCAGTGTGGTCACTGAAGAAATAGATGAGGATTCCAAAGATGCAGTCTTTTTGGAAGGTGTGTGATGGAAATGGCCCTGGAGTCGTAGGATTTGGGACTGCTGTTGTGACTGAATAGTCCTGGGTCAGTACATGTGTACTAACTAGTGACTAGTTGTAATATAACATCACAGAGCACTGATGTGATTATTTAAGGGCCTTAGTTGTGAAGAATGAGTGTTGTTTCCAAGTGTAATGTGAAAACATGACTGTCTTGGTAGCCTGCAGAAATGTTCATCTTTTCCCTCGCTCTCCTGTTCTGTTACATCAGGTGTTTCAGCTCACCAACTTGACATTTTGCAAGTGATGCAGTCAGTGGGGGTCCAATGACTGTTGGGACAAAGGTTTGGAAGAGACCTGTGTTCAGCGATACACAGACTTTACTATTGTGATTCAAAGTGTATTATCCAGTGATTGAACGGGTAAGAAATGCACAGTACCGCTGTATTCTCCCTGTGTTCAGTCCTTATATCTTCAGGACGCAACTGATGTGTTTTTTCAGTTAGTCTGTCTCCTCCTCCTCCCTCTCTGTATTGTTACTGTTTCTGATTGAGCGAAGGTAAAGAGGATCAAAGCACAGAACTTTGTAGTTTAAATTAAAGTAAGATGAAGCCAAGAGGGAAGGAATGGTGGTGCAAGTGGGGGGAGGGAGTGCTGTGAGGGATC